>JABYQR010000058.1:0-167847 GCA_022592445.1 Cytidiella melzeri | reverse complement strand
TATTATGTCCTTTTGACTTATGGATGTGGCAGAACTTCTCTGACTTTTCAGTCGAGTTCACCTCCTTGCCTTTGCCCTTGTTCCGCTTCTCGTTCTTCTTCTTCTTTTTGTCCGCCGCGTCCACCTCCATGGGAGTGGACGTATCCTTCTCCTTCGCAAAGATCTGGCCTGTGCTTTCTCCGGATAGACCTTCTTGTGAATGTCGAGCAAGAGGTGAGGAATGAGGCCATGTGGTAGGGATTTGATTTTCATCTTTCCCAATCATGACAGCCTCATATCCTTCTCGATGACATGCTTGAGCTTGTGAATAAGCAAGTCGTCCTGTATCCAGAAAGCCTGCCAAGCTACGGAATCTTCCGCATACTTGACGAAGTTCTTGTGTGCCAGATCTGTATTGTTGAACAAGGCATCGAGCTCCTTTCGAGCACCTTCCTTGTCGTCCCGTTGTCCGTATTGTACCTTGAGCTCGTTTTGAACTCTTCCCAGTTCCAATTGTCTGACCCTTTGTCAGCTTCTTGATCCACGGCTCCATGTATTGAGCCGCCGCGCCTGAGAGCCGGTTCATCGCAACGGCAATATGTTGCCTGTCTGTAGCAATGTTCTCGTGGACAAGCCACAGAGAGATCTTGTTCAACCACTCGTTGAACTTGACCTTGCCATTGGTGCCGTTGAACTCCGGGGGTTCGCCAATCTTAGGCTGGCGCGAGGATCCTCCTTGTCCTTGAGACAAGGGAAGCTGATTAATCTGTTGACAACATTTGTGATTGTTGTCTTGACCATGTCGAGGTCAGTGTCCATCCGCTGAACTTGTGTATCTGCAGCACATTGTGAATAAGGTCTTGAGCGACCTTGTCAACGTATTCCTGGAGGTTATCCTCCAACAACAACAGCTGAGTGTTCCAGATGAGAACCATTTGATTCATCATGTTGTGGACTATGGCAGCAGTTGCTCCACCTTCAACTGTACGAGTAAAATCCCTTTGGGCCGTGTTCAGGTTGTGGTAGATGTGCTGCTTGAAGTTCTCCACCGAAGGGTTGTAAACAATTAACGTGATCTTGCCACAAGTCACAGAGTGGGTAAGGTTAGCAGCAGCAGCGGGGCAGCGCTGGATCCAGCATTAGATTGATGGCCATTGCTTCTAATTTCTTAGTTAGCAAAGGATAAGCGAAATACTATTTCTAGTATAAGAAGAAGAGAAACACCACTTTTCACACATTGAACTCTTGTCAGAGTTGTTTTCACAAATTAAATCCTTTTCAGGAAGTTGTCACCAAGTAAAAAGAGGCTTGTCAGCCAATACATTTTATTCTGTTTCCACATATACAAAGGCATTCATGTTGAACAGCCCTTCTAGTAACTCTAGGATATACCCCCATCTCCGATGAATATCCACAAAACTAATTCTACCCAAACCTTTCAAGTCCTTTTTCAACATTCTCCATTCCCTATTCGACATCTTATCCGTATGGTTCTCCTTGAACCACTGTTCTATCATGTAGACCCAACCAATCAGCAGCTGAACATTTTCTCGACAAGTGTTGAGCCGTGCATCCGAAGATTGGCCACCACTTGCGAAAGAGGCGTTCAGCTTGTTGAGCACAGGCTCAAGCTGTTGACAGGCTGCTGTGATCATGGGTTTGAACTCCTGTTGGCAAAGCATAAGCTTTGTCTTACGGAAGTGGAGATTGGAGGGAAGAGGAGTGGGAGTGGGAACATGAGTGCGACTATTTCGATCTTCGATTCGCTGAAGAAGAGTGAGCTTTTCAGCTTTCTCCTTCTCCTGTTTCTCAATTCTATCGAGAAGACTTCGCTGAGACATGAGACTAGAGAGCTGTCTCATACGAGCTTGGTTCTCCTCATGCTCAATGGTGGTGCAAGCTTGCTCTTCGAGATCAATCCTTTTGATGAGAGGTTTGTTGTCAGGGTACTTGACATGGCGAGGCTTGCCGGTGTCCTTGAACTTGTTGAGAGTCTTCTTGGAGACTGCAAAGCGTTCTTGAAGTCCGGTGACTTCATTGCGGACGGGGATGGAGTAGGGAGCCTTGCGGCCGGTCTTAGCAGTGACGTAGCGGGAGAGTGGCATAGTGACTGTGTGACAAAGTGTGATGAGCTTGTCAGCTCAGTGGTGTGCGAAACAAATCTCCATAAAGGAGAGGTCCTGTGTGTGCGTGGGGTAGTGCTGGCGTCGGCCTGGACTCTCTCTCCAGGTCTGGTGGTGTATAGGATCTCCGTCACGGTTCCACCCGTGTGGCAAATGGTTGGCGGATCAGTATTACACTGACCCTAAGTCCGGCCAGAACAAGTTACCCGTCTACGTGCCTAGGCACTCATGGGTTTCTAGTCCTGTTGTCTAGCTCTTATAACGAGCTGTCTGACACCAGACTCCACTATCGCCTGTGGGGAGGCACACTTTCATCATGTTGGCATAATGCCAACCCCTGCTCTGATCAGCTCTAGGAGCGTCGGGCGAGAGGGTGATTCAAGTTGTGCACATCAAGGCAAAGCCTAGACATGACTACCACTTAAAGCCTATGGTCCGGCTACCTCTATGTCTAGAGGGTTTGTAAGGGGCCCACGCACAGGCACAAGACCTAGAAGAAAGGGAAAGAAAACCTCCAGCACGTCCAGAGACGTGAGGGGGTAGGTGCAGTCTTATCCAAATGTAACAGTTAAGGTTACAACTCACCAGATAAGTGTTAGACTTGAGGGGGAGATAATGAGATAGAGAGTAAGAGGTGTGGTGAGCGAAGTACTGGGGAGTACAGAGTAGTCCTTTATCAACAGAGTGGATAAGACTGAGGGGATATGCCCTCAGGAGTGCCTCTATATATACATGAAGGGGAAGACCCCAGGTACTACCCTAAGACCCCTAATACCTACATGAGTAAGCGAAGTAATCTACCTTACTAAGCATGCCCTATGCCCTAGTGGTGCCACTTCAATAATCAACCAATAGCAATTGTCCCCATGACCTGACCCCATGACCCAGTTCCAAGGCTAGACTTGTTTTAGCTTGTTCTAAGACAAGGCTAGACTTTTCCAGAAGGTTCTAAGAACTATGACATCATCTAATGGAATGTTCTATACTATGACATCATAGTTCCAGCAAGTTCCACAAGGTTCCAGAGAGTTCTATCATGTGATACACAGATAAGGAAAGGAGCGCACCAGCGCATCAGAGACAGGAGGCGCATCAGCGCATCAATTGATAGGCACTGAGAATAAGCGCCGGAATAGGCGCCTGATAAGCGCCAGATAAGCGCTGGATAAGCGCCTAAATAGACACCGGATAAGCGCTGGATAAGCGCTTGACAAGCGCTTAAATATTCCCAATAATACCGTTGCCTGGTAAGGCAAGTCTTGTAGAAACATTGAAAATCTGTGACACATAACAAAGTGGGATGTGTGCGAGGGGTTAAGCTTCAAAGATGAGTCTTATTACTCTTGCTGCTTCAGCAGCTCTGCTTATATACATGTCTGTATCTACTTATGTAAGCAACTACTATACATGTCTACTTCAGCTATTCTACTGTATTACTAAGTGCATGACTTATGCATGACTCATGCTATGAGTACATGACTCATTGTATGACTAGGCTCAGCACTTGTACCAGAGGCGTACATAATGAGTAAATGGCTCATGCTAGTACTTGTCCTCAGATGTATGCTTTAGGCATCCTCTGGAGTTGTACTACGTGCTTTCCATGTCATTTCCTATGCTACTAGAACACAGGCGTATATATATATATAGTACTACTACAATCCATCTCTGTATGTCTCAGCTAATGTGATGGTTACTACTTGAGTTTCCATATACGGCTGCATAATTCCCATATCAAGACTGTGGGAACTCTGCTACCTAAAGCGTCCTTGTAATAAGGCGTGGGAAACTACATATCATATTATATTATATAGTTTTAACAGTACGTCATATGGTTGGCTCATACCTCTGCTGTTGTCAATAATAAGAGCACATACAGGTTTGCTTTGGTCTGCAACACTGGGCATCAGGACGACAGGAACAGAAAGGCCACAAGTTCCGCAAAACAACTTACAAGCAAATTGTCAAACAGCACCTTGTCCAGCTCGAGGACTGGGCCAGACTGGACGCTGCCATCACCACAAAAATTTGCCACAGCTTGTTCAAGAATATACTGTGAGTTTTGTGTTGTCATGATTTGTTTTGCTGCATGTATCTCACACTATCCACCAGCCGCCTTGGAGGCATTGAGCACATACGAGACAAGCCTCTAGGTCTGTCGGACACCGCAAAGCAGAACGCGCTCCAGGACTTGGCAAGTTGAGTTGGGGACGATGACAGCAACTAAAACCCCACCGACTCACTGATAAATAGTAGTTTCGAGTATCCTAGCTTACTAGTTGCACGTAATAAATACATTGTTTTCTTAAAGCACTCGTGTTTGATCAGAACAATCAAGTACATGGGGTACAAGAGATACATGAGGCTACAAAAGCTACACAACTGGTGCTACAGAGGACTTCGGAGTACTACATTGCCGTGTAGTCTGGTATTCAGTATACGGAGTAAAAGATATATTCCGTAGCGCTACTAGATAGGGTACTTGTGTACGAGGGCTACAAATGCTACCACTTCTACCCAACTCCCCGTAGCCATAGACCTGTTTACTGATGTTATAACAGCATCCTGTATCACACCCCACGAATCCCAACACTGTACAATATGTTCAGATAGACAATGTTGTATACCAAGTACCCTAGAATGACTAATACCGCTCTACTTGACAATGAGTACTTGGGTGTTGCTGCAGACCGCGCTGGACACCTCGCTGTATGTGGGGACTACCTCGGACATGTCTGGACATCATAGCATCGGTTCGGACTGTGCCAGACAAGTACGGGATCCTCTGGACTCTCGCTGGTAAGTCCGGACAAAAACTTTTTTCCAGATGCTGTGCCATACTGTCGCTTCCTCGCTCTTGTGTACTGTTGTTTTCACCATTGTTGCTGATAGCATAATTGAAATATTCTAATATATCGTGTCAGTGCAACAGTGTGAACAAAACTGAATTCTAATGGATGCTGTTGGTGCGACGGTCTGGATATCAAAATTATTCTACATCTGGCGCACACCGTGAGCACTAAGGCTGGATATTTGCTACAACTGTACATCTCTTGTCGTTACACTGTCCACAGGTCCTACAGAGCAAGTCTACGCACGATCTTACTAGGACATCGGTGTGCTATCCCGAGGAGTATGTCGACAGGATCAATGATTGTTTTGTCGGAGTGATGCACGCGCGGGACATATCGGCGCGACGTGACGAAACGCTGTACAGTACATACACACCCAAACATACTCCAGCACCCAGGCTTCGCCTGGGCGTGTACCGCAGAACCTACAATCCGCGCCATCAAATTCTCGCTTTAGACTCTGAAATCGCACCATCAAAACTACTATGAATGGCAGGAGCCCTGGCGACTGCCTCTGGGAGCGCAGCGACCAGTGTCTCCCGACCGTTTGGGAACGAGACTACTGATCATAATATGCTGTCTTTTTCAAACTCTGTTCTCCAAACAAGGAAGGAGCATCGGAGCTTGAGATTGTAACAAGAGTAAACAAGCATTCGCGACGTCATGGTATTCACCTTGAGTCAAGCTACGTCAGTGCCACATGGCAGCAGGCTGAAGCGATCGCGAGTGGCACAGTTGCTCCAGCATGATGCACTTGTCGCGGCCACATATAAGCCTCCCGCAACGACGCAGAAAGTCCCACTATCTCTGCTCTTACGACCATCTTACGATTAAAAAATCTTCATAATTATCGATCACAACCACCAACATGTCTGGAATTCCACCTCAGCTCGATGTCCACCCTGGCACCCCAACAGGCGAATGGGCGGTCCAGACGACTTCTGCTCTTCAAAACGAACCCACCGAACCCGCCAACGCAGTGTCTATGAATCCTACGACCGCACAGCTCTTCGAGGAGAAGAACATGCGCCCTGGCACCACTGCTGAGACGTCTTTACCGTCGGCTGTATCAACCCCTGGAAACGAGTTTCCTGGGGCATACCCCAACAGCCAGGAGGCCAGACCTGTCGGCGCAGAGATTACGAGTGCCGTCACAGACACCGCCAGAAGTGTCGCACAGAGTGTGACTGAAACCGCGCAGGTATACGTTCCTGCTGCAGCGGGAATGATTGGACAGTATCTGCCCAAGTCGATGGCGGATAAGATGTCTGAATACATCCGTGCGTTTTCCATACCGTTAATGTACATGACCGTACAACTCAATTTGTGTATAGCTGGGATGACCAATCCACAAGGCACCGTGTCAGCTTCAGAACATGACATTGCACATGACAGGTCCATGCCGTCGACAGAACTAGTGGGTGCAAGAGCTGGAGAGAAAGTCGGCGGGGTTGGTGCCCTGCCGGGATCTCTCGCTGATACCAGTGTTGTCAAGCTTCCAGATGAGCGTTCCACTGCGGTGCCGGCGACTCTTGCTGGTGCCGCTGTTGCTGCGACAGAGACTGCCAAGGGCACTGCAACAAATGTACAACACACGGTATTCGATGCGAAGGATCGCGTAACGCATGGCAAGTGCATTTATCTCATATTCAGTATTTCCTCTCAGATGGCTTTGCTCTCAGGAGGACACACCACTGCTGTTGGTCCTAGCTCTTTGCCAACTCGCGAGCTTGATGGCGCGCAACCAGGCGACCACTCTTCTGGTGTCGGTGCTCTTCCAGGTTCGCTCGGCGAGTCCGGCGTCGCTGTCCTCCCCGACGAAGGTGGCCGTGGTATCACAGGCGCCACTTCTGCCGCTGTTGGCACCCATGCGAAGACGTTTGACGCAGTCACACTCCCATCACAAGATACATTCTCAGCTGTGAGCGGCGGTGTAGGTGCTCTACCAGGTCAGACGGGCGAGGCCGGTGTTGCTGTCCTTCCAGACGAGAGGAGTGTTGTCCCATCTGTTAACAACCTGTCGCAGCCAACAGACCCCAAGACCGGAGAGATTGCGCATATCGCCGACACTGCTCAGGCGGAAGGTGTGAAGAGCGCTGATTCTCAGCCTCAACTACCACCAAAAAGTAGTCGTAGCAAGGCGGGAGCTGCTGCGATTGGTGCGGCCGTCGGCGTAGACGTTGTGAAGAAGGAGAACGCAAAGGACAATGAGAAGAAGAGTTTGCCTAGCAAGGTGAGCAAATTGCGCTAGTCTGCTATATACTGGCAATTGGGGAATATGCGAGAGTCGTACTTCGATACCATACTCATTGTGGGACGAAAGAATGAGAAACACGCGGAGCTGCAGGCGGATTTGCTTCACATCAATCTCCAGCCGCGCATTCACGCCCCGGCAGGGAAGGGGGCGCAATGGGCAGGAAAGCCGGTTGGAGGAGAGCAATACCATCGCGGAGAGGGTATCGACCTTACTGAGGTTCATTACTCCATTTGTTCCCTGCGTCCCTTAATTGAAGTAGTCTGCTAACATGTTGCTGTATCCAGGGCGATGACTACGGCGCCGATTATCACCCTGCTGACATGCACCCATTGGAAGGCGATTACTCGAAAGAGCATGAAGAACGTGACAAGGAGCGTGAGCCTGTTGGAGAGAAGGCTCAGGAGAAGCCGCTTGGTGGTGGTAAGCAATTTCAGCGTATGCATCTTTGTCATGTCTAAGCCCTGGATTTTTGTTCAAATATAGGTACATCCCCGACCGATCACGATGATGGTGAAAAGGCGAAGAAGGTGGGCTTCATGGCGAAAATGAAAGGCGAGGCGAAAGTCCTACTCGGCAAGATGGAGGGTAAGAAGGGCCATGATAAGGTTGAGGAAGGTCAGAGGATAAAGGCGGGTGAGACTACCACCGCTCAGTAAAGTCGTACCTGTTCCTGTGCATTCGCCAGGTCTCGTTTGTTGGACTTTGATAAACCAAACAATGTGTAGCATCTAATTGCAGCTTCGGAGTAACAGGGTTCAAATGTACATTATGTCGTGTTGTAGATCAAGATGAGCTCGGTTTGTTCAGTCCTGACTTTGTAAGCCAATCATCTCATTCTTTTTGAGCAGTGAACCGAACAGTTGAGGGTTTGGGCACGCGACGGACGCGTCGACCTCATTAACGTGAATGACGCCATGTGTCACACACACGTGAAGCGTTACGTGTGCAGTTCTTTGAGCGATCCACCAAGTTCATGCTGTCACAAGCGACGGCTATCGCCCCTTCCATGGCCAGTGTGAACAATGGGCCTGCAGGTTCAATCAAGGCCATAGACACTTTGACGGTACACCGCATCTCATCCGGTCAAGTGGTGGTAGACTTGCAAACGGCGGTCAAAGAGCTAGTTGAGAATAGCCTGGATGCTGGGGCAACGAATATTGGTACGTTTTTGTGGACACGGATGGAGGATACAACTTACAAGTCGTCGGGGTGTCATTTCTTGTGCACGCAGAGGTGCGCTTCAAAGATCATGGTGCGGAATCTATCGAGGTAGTGGACAACGGTTCCGGGATTGCTGCTTCGGATTATGATTTCGTGGGTACGCAGCCACAGCACAATGTTATCAAAGCACATTCCACTAAAGAATGAGCTTTTGATAGGTCTCAAACACCACACATCTAAATTGGAATCATTTGAAGATCTAGAAAGTGTGTCGACGTTTGGGTTTCGCGGCGAAGCCCTCTCGTCGCTGTGCGCGTTGTGTTCATCTGTTAGTATCATCACTGCTACGGAGAAAGACGCCCCTATGGGTACCGTGCTGGAACTGGATAGGTTAGGAAAGGTCTCAAACCGAAGTGGGAAGGTTGCCAGGCAGGTATTTGTCTCTTCTGAACCCGTTCGTGAATTGACTTCTGAGAACACTCCTATTTTTGTATGTTACAGAGGGGAACCACTGTGATGATTTCGGACTTGTTCAAGCCACTACCAGTTAGACGGAAAGAGTTTGAGAGGAACGCCAAGCGCGAGTTTGGCAAGGCGCTGAATGTATTGAACGCGTATGCGTTGCTGCCTTGCGCCAAGGAAAACGGGGGTGTACGGCTCACGTGTACTCACCAGCCAAAGGGCGGGTATGTTATTCTATAGGGTTTCTGTGAGCGTTGGTGATGATGATGCTGATGCTGATGCTAGGAAGAAGTCTGTGCAACTGCGTACCGACGGCTCACCGTCCGTCCGAGCTTCGGTGTCGGCGATGTGGGGTCCGAAAACCCTCGAGAACCTAGTTGAACTAGATCTGGCGTTCGACGTACAGACGGAGAAGTCGGTTCTACGACGACAAGGGCTTCCTCCTTCCGAATCGTATGTTGTCTCCCTGATGCTGTATTTACGACACGCTCACAGGCTGGTTTGCGATAGGCGGACTAACCGTATCTCCGTCCGAGGGCTGATTTCGAAATTTTCCCTGAACTGCGGGCGGAACGGGACCGACAGACAGTTCTACTATATCAATGGTAGACCATGTAATCCGACAAAGGTAAGGGGTCTTCCCTATTTGACATTGTGATATACGGACCGAGAAACGTTTTAGGTTCAGAAAGCGTTCAACGAGGTTTACAAGACTTTCAACGCTACGCAATCTCCGATGATAATAGCTGACTTTATTTTTCCGGGCGGTGCTGATTTACACTGTGATCTGAACGAGAATACCACTGACGACGTGTTGTATAGGCTGTGTTGACGTCAATGTAAGCCCGGACAAGCGGACTGTTTTGATACACAGTGAAGACAGTTTGGTGCAAGCATTGAAGGCTAGTCTATTGCTCTTAGTTAGCCTACTACCAATACTGATCCGCATGCAACAGACGGCACTCGAGGAGCGGTTTGCATCGGAGCGGTCGACGTACAACGTTGTCGGAGCTCAGACACAGGGCCCAAAGACAATCGGTCCCCCAGCGCCAGTACCTTCCTCAGTCAGGCAGCAAGATGCTACCCCTGGTCGACAGCGTACGCCTTTGTTCGATCCTGAGAGCAGTGAGGAAGAACAGGATTCTTCCGATAAAGAGTTAGCCATCAATGCCCAGCCTGGGTTTGGCTCTCCCGTTCTTCTCATGCCCGAGCATTTAGCAGAAGATGTTGAGCCGGACGACTCTGATGCACCCGTGATAGGGACGACAACCGCGGACCACGGACGCGGTAAGGCTCATATTGTTCCTGACGCGGCCAACGGCGCAAACGTGGACCAAACTGACGACAATGACAACATGGTGTCAGTCACTGCCCCTCGCAGACAACCTCGCCACGAGTCTCGCGTAACTACCCCTCTATCCCCCACCGTAACTCAAATAGTCTCGCTTCCAAATGTCTTACCCCCGTTTGGGCACTCCTCATCCTCCCCCAAACAATCCACATCCAAACTACCCACAACACCAAGTCGTTCGCTACCACCACCAGCTATTCAAATAATACCAGCGCCTCGTGCTAGCACAGCTCACTCTGCCAAGACTGGGACTGGCCAACTCATTTTAAGCACCTCAGGCGCATCTTGGAATCTCAAGTCTTCCAGCTCAATTCCAAGCGACTCTTCGGCTGACACCCGCCCTCGGAAGCGGCAGAGACTCTTGGAGGATACGTCATCGAACGCTGCTGATATCGTCGTCTGTAATCAGACTTTCGCCAAGGGCTTTAGAATGCGGATGGCTGGGTATGCTATGGCGGGAAGTCAGGCAGCCGAACAACCTGGCAGCAGTGGTGAATCGGAAGCTGAAGAATTACGCGTGGCCGATGCCAGTGGCGAAGACCTACTTGATGATGCCCCCACGAAGCTCAATCTACTAGAAGATTCATCCATACCATCGTCGAAGGGATGTAGTTCTGTCACCGTCACACCGGCCTCTGGAACTCCAGACTTGAACGCCGTGGCTGGAACTTCGGTTAGTGCTGAAACTGGCAATACACGGCGTCCGGCAGCAGACAGACGTCATCACCAGGCACCTTCATTCAGGGAGACTGACTCTGAGATTATAGACGACGCAGACGCAGAGTCATCTCCCGAGCCGAACGATAACGGAGCCCAGGAATACGTGAGAACTACGCCATTAGTGACGTCCAAAGTGCGTTTCGACGAGGAGGCTGTTGTGAAGCAATGGGGTACCAGTCGAATCGCTGTGTTTGCATCGACAGCCAACGACGTGTTGGTACAAAGTGTCGGCAAAACGCAGACCGATTGTGACAACGCGACGGCTGTGAAGGCTTTGTCCAGGGTGATCAGTAAACCGGATTTCGTAGCAATGGAGGTGATAGGTCAATTCAACTTGGGATTCATCATCGCTCGTCGACAACATACCGCTATCCCCACATCGTCAACAAGCTCGCAGGAGAAGGCGGATTCTGATACTCCAAAAGACGATCTATTCATCATCGATCAGCACGCCGCGGACGAGAAGTATAATTTTGAGCAACTGCAACAAACGACGAAAATTGAGTCACAGGCGTTATTCCGGCAAGTTGCAATTTAAACTATCGAAATAGCGGGTAGCTTACTCGTTTGCTAGTCCCAAACCACTCGAGTTGACTGCAGCTGACGAACTGCTCGCAATCGACAATATTGAGATCCTCCGTCGGAATGGATTTGAAATTGAAGTCGACGACTCTCCGCCGGCAGGGGGGCATCGCCTCAAACTCGTCGCACAGCCCGTCAGTAAGGCCACGGTGTTTGATATAAGAGGTGAGATAATGCACGTTGCAAATTTAGTTTCTCTGCTGACTCGATGTGGCAGATTTAGAAGAGCTGCTTCATTTGTTGCGAGACAGCCCCCGAGGTCAAGTGGTCCGCTGCTCAAAAGCGCGTTCGATGTTTGCAATGCGTGCGTGTAGAAAGAGCATAATGGTGGGAACTCCCCTGCAGCCCAAGCAAATGACGTCTGTAAGTTTACCCCCGTTCCCATGCTCTTCCCCTTTTGACAGGTCTTTTTCCCCAGGTCATTCGACACATGGGAACGATGGACCAGCCGTGGAATTGCCCCCACGGGAGGCCGACGATGCGTCACTTGGCAGATATTGTGAACGGAGGACGGCGACATCTAGAGCAAAAGGATATAAAGTGGAGCGAGTTTCAGTGAGACCATTTTAATGGCTATTTTACTTGGCATGCGACAATTATCTCAGGCGCACGGCTCGGCATGGCATCTTATATCTGTATGTGTGTCTGGCTGTGTAGGTGACATTGGCTATGTACGCCTACTGCCCCCGCTGCATAACATTGGGGAAGTATGTAGCTCATCTCCGCCGGTGTGACAGTCGGTCAGTCGTCATTTTCTTCTGCTCACTAGCACGGGGAAAGGCAATGCGGTCTGTGTTTTCTTCTTAGGGCACAGTGTTGATTGGCCCCAGTTTTGCGCATTGACTGCGCAGCTGCCTTCATTCACGGTCCGCAGCTGCTGGCTTTGGTGAGCTACAGCAGCCGCGGTCGCGTACGGGTCCGGTTGCAGAAAGGCAACGAAAGGAGTAAAGGCGAGGGCAGTACCTGCATCGTATCACCCAGATTTGGTCGTAGGTCATGCTGGGCGTCGGTACTCAAACCTCAATTCAAGATCGAGCCATATATAGCTACCGTGGCCACACGAAGCCTCGTGTATACCGTTGTTGTCAAACAATGCCATAGCGATTAGCTCGTATACGTCCCAGCCCAAACAAACGATAGTCAGCACTTGCAGATGTGTTTGAGCGCCGTGATGAGTTAGTCGCTGGTTTGTGGACGCCAAAGGACACTGCGTAACATTTGACATAGCAGTACTTCCACCGCAGATGGACGACGTGAATTAATTTCGAATTCACTATTCTTGTGACAGCTCAGATACGTCGAAATCATGGCTTGCAAAAGCTCATCGCGGCAACGATGTTTACCTCCGAAATTGCCTACTTCAGACTGACCTGCTCCACGCTGGACGTGGAGATACTAGGGTCAGAGAATAATTTCAATATTGAAGTCGGTAGCGGTCAAAAATGGCGGTTTATAGTCATGGATTATCTCTTCAGGTTTTCTGTTCACGTCGAGCGAACTTGAAAGACTAGAAGTTTTTTGACGAGTAGTTGCTACAAACTAGTAGTAATTTCGTAGTGATGAGGCTGTCATCTAATCCCTCTCTACGGCACTCATGAGATAGCAAAGCGAGGATTAACTCCCTCATCACTGTTCAACTTCTCTTGTTGAATCAGCTGACACGGACTTCCGTGATTAAACCTACTTTCACCCGCTGCCAATGTCCAGTAAGCGGCTGCGGATAAGGACCGTCTGGGCGCACGCCCTGCAGCATGTGGTTTTCAACTACTTGGTCAATGTTTGCTGCTGACCCAAAGGACCGTCAGGAGATCTGTAGCGTTTTTGAGTGATAATTTGTGATCAGTCGCACCTTTTACAACAATCTTCTAAGACATGTGCCGGTATCGAGACCGTCGGAGTAGATTCTAGCAACAGAGTTCAGCACAGCACCAGTATCTTCAGGAAATAACCGCCTTTATCATTGCAAAGTGGCGCCGTGGAGTAGACCGTAGGGATTAGTCTTAGCGCAGAATGTTCTCATGAAAACATAGCTCGTCCTCCAGTGTCTGTCGTCCCGCATTGCCCGCCAAATGAACGGCGAGAAAGATCGGCGCAAAGAAAAGGAGACTTCTTCGTCTTCTCCGTTGATATGTGTTCCCACGTAGCGGGTAGCGTGGGTCATACAAGCACTAAAGCGGTGACCGTAGCGCGCTGGACTGGGCTGCAATACGGTACCAACCACCAGGCACTGGCGAAGGAACCGGGAGAGTCGGTAAGATTCGCCAGCAGACAACACCATACGTGGGGTACTCAAAGCCTCCTACATCAAGGGTCCTCGCCGGCTGTGTAAACAGGGATCTAGTCGGCCGCTCTTCGTGTGATCCAGACGTTTGGTACGAACCTAGTTAGAACTCGATGTACGTATGGTTTCCGCTTCAAGTTTGGAAGGGTGACACAATCCCGCAATTGAATATGCAGCATGGGCTCGGACCGCTAGGCCTAGATTGAGAGTGCGACCCCGCCATAGGATGCTCATTGGCAGTTGTACTGGGCAGATAAGACGCGACAGCAACGTAGAGAACAGTCCCGGAGTGGTCATCCGCCATAATCACCTGATGAGTTTGTCAATCCCGCTGTCGATGCGACAGAGAGACGGTGTATTTAGGGAGCCTCACCTTTTGGCAGCTGAGAGCCAGCGAACTTGAACGCGATAAGTACCCTGGTTCTCATAGGTCAGTCTGAGTTAGAAAGAGAGAGCCAAGCTTGATTGGAGGAATCTTAATGGAACATACTCGCAATGTTGCTTTAGCTTGGTTAAAGCACGGGAAGACTGGATTTCTGTCCATGCACGTCGGGTGAACTGTGCCGGCCTTAACCTTCAACTGCTGTATTTGCCTTATGAGGCAGCGCCGAATTACGTAAGGATAAACGCTTCTTGTGGTGTGTCCATTTTAAGGTGGCGGGTCCACATCGTCAGCGAGGCCAAAATGGGGCCTGAAACTCACGCTCATGTCTGTCGAGTAAATGAGACGCTTCTTCCTAATATAATGGCGCAGATCGATGTTCAACGGTCCTGGAAGCATCGCCACTGCTTCTTGCTCCTTTAGATCCATTTCATTGTGACCTTCACCAGTGACGCAGTGTGAGTGGATGGAGTACATCGATCTCCCTTTTCAAGAAATGTAGGCAGTTCAACAATGAGCAATTGATCGTGTGTAGCAGTTGAGTAATTCTTGCGAGCAAGGTTGTACGTACGTGCTATAGCCTCCGATAACCGAAGTTGGTTTGTTCGTTTGCTCAGTGCTGAAGGTCGTCCGTTGAGTGATTCAGATGTTGCGGAAAGGCTGAGAAATAATAGTGAGCTCGTGGAGGCAATGTTTCACACCATCTGGACTTCACTTCGCTTAGTTGTATCAGCGACTGTGACCCTAATAGTCAGATTCTGAGTGCTGTCGCCTTTCGGACATACCGATGATTGCCCCAAAACGCACTTAAGTTGCCTGTATAGTGTGCAGATACCTATGTAAACAGTCCGATTCTGATGGTCGACCAGGGATCGTTGTAGAATGACTTCGAACGTGGAGCACCGCCGAGGTGTCAGCGACGTACTTCCGCATGACTTATGTCCAGCGTAATGAGACCTGACCGGGGTTGTCAGGCTCACGGGCTCTCGGGTCCATCGAGTTCAAGTAGAGCCAGTGATACGGTACTGCACGAAGGAAAGACGCGAGAATATGGAGAACGTTAAATTGGCAATATTCGACTTAGGATTGGCAATTCTTGTTGTACAGATGTGCAGAGTCGTTGCCTGAACGAGTCAACGCCAGGGGCATCTTCGAAAATAGCCCGAATAACCCGCCAGCTCATTGATCATAGCACCACACGGAAACTGTTGAGAGCTTTCCTATCTTCAGGCGTCAGGGGGCTGTAGGGGCTTCCAGAAGTACCCACTGGACGAGTAGAATGCGACTGTGGAGACAGATGATGAGATGGAGCCACTGTGGACAAGCGAGGAAGGGAGTAGCGAGAGTCGACGCCAGTATTTTCCTCCTTAGATGCTCGGTAAAGTCCGACTGGAGGGCTCTGAGGAGGAAATGAAGTCGCTGACAATAGGGATGAGGAAGTCGGTGATGCGCTTGAGCCTTGTGTAAAGATCTCAGCTCGTGGAGAAGGCCACGATGGGGACTTCCACCCGGGAGATTCGAGGGCGTGCTCATTGTCAGTCTCCTGTTCCTCGCCAATGTTGAAAACCCGAGCTTGTCTGGTCGGATTCGACTTGGAAAAAAAGATCCCATCAGGGATACGAATAGTACGCAGATACTCGTAGTTGTCGATGACAGGCAGTCTGGTGTAATCGTCTCCCTGCCAAAACGAATATATATATATATATTAGTTCGTGCCAGTCAGTATCCGACCAAAACGTTAACACACAGCAAAATAGGCAACAATGTGCCATTTCTTCGGCGGCTCATAGCTGCTGGTTTGTAGTTGTACTGAGTAGGTTTGTTTTGTCAAGCCGTCTGGCTTCGACGGCCTATCCTGACGTCTGACGGGTGCAGGTTGATACGAGAACGGGTCGAGCGTTTTTCGTGCGCTAGAGGATGTTGAGTCACCAAAGCAGGAGCAGGGGTGAAGGGCATACCGGCGTGCAGCCTTGGCATCGCGTTCTTCTGGAGTAATCTCGACTTTTTCCTCGTAAAAGAGATAGTCCCCGCGCATACGGCTTTGAGACCTATGGCAGACATCTTAGCCAGGTATCTTTAGTGTATGAGTGTAGTCTGACCATCGTCGTCCGTCCGTCCAACGCTCCAAACCACCTGTACGCCGTATTTATTAATTACGCATAAGGTGTACACACAAATTGATCTTACCTTGTTTGTGTTCTGCTTCCTGCCATACAAAGACATTCCCAGAAACCAATAGATCACGTTCGAGTGTTGTGAGCCGGCGAGTGATCAAAGGGAGGATATTGAGGCGCACAGCTTCAAAGACGATATGGGCATCCCTTGCGTCTCGAAGATCTTGTATGCCCTCTTTCAGACATTGTTTACTGCGAGTAGATGGAATACAACACTCACGAAGTGCGGGGTGGGTTGAAAAGCCCTGACCTGTGGAGGAGGACATGGTGGGAGTCGTTGATGGTAAGAATTGGTAGTGGTGGAGCGGCTTGGTGCCATGCTCGTTAAATAGGCAGAGCGGAAACGGGAAAATACCGAAACGAGGACATTACGGGATCTGGGCTGTGAACAGTAATTTGACGGAGAACTCAGAAGTGACATGTAGAAGCATGCGTCTTCGATCGGAATCTTTGAGACTTTGGCACGCTGTGTTTGGTCCGTGTGTCGAGTAGAATCAATAGATTCACCTCCGGCGGAAGCACTATCGAGAGTATATTTGTATCAAATTGTTTTCATATCGCATGAAGGGAAGGAACTCTACCTCAGGCCAAACCCGGAGGATCGAAAATTATGCTAAATTTCCGACGTTGGAAACGTCAAGGTGTCTCCGTCGTAGCTAGCTTGGGTTTCACAGCTTCGATGTGCCTCAATTCTCTACTGACTTCTGAGCTATACGTTTCCCATGGCGGTGCGAGACGCGATATCTTTTTTGGCGCGAGTATTCTCAGAGAAAGGGACAACCTCGGCTCTCGGGATATCTTCATTGAGGGGACATTAGTCGTGTTAAACAATCTCAAACTCAGCATTGATAGAATGCTCACTCTACTGTTGCCACATGAAGATCAAGTAATGACCTATCAAAGTCTGATAGCTTCCTCGTCATTCTCCGCAAGTGATCGGGCCACCCGACGCTGGAACTCAAAAACGCTTCTATACCAAATTCTGGCGTTGTCACCTCGTGGAGGAGCGCCGCAAATATCGAACGATTTGCCATTAGGAACACCCACTACCGTCAAGCGTAACCGCTACGAGCGACTTAGAGGTACCCGTACTGAATGGAATGAGCCGAATGTCCGTATGAAAAAGGCGCCTGCCAAATAGACAACTTTCGCTGGGAGAATAGCGTTGATGTCTATATAGTTCGACCATAGGGTTAACTGGGTTTTGCAGCCAGCCTTGAGCATGCTGTGCAAAAAGACACGCACCCTATTGCGTTAGACCTGCGTGCCGAAACAGATCCTGGGAGTAGAGAGAACTGAGTGTGCACAAGTGAATAATAGCGTCTCTCCAGAAAACGGCCCGCAGAGCTCGGCACACTTGGCAAGTGATGTTCAGTATTGGTTGAAAAGACCTCCATGCGGTTTCGGAAGAGCGACTCATGGCTACAGGAAGGACAAGCATAACAGGTGGCCATCGGAAGTTCCAAATGCCGATGCAACTGTACTGCTGGTAAACATACGAGTGCACCAAAATGTGGCGAAACGCCGACATACCTGAACACAAGATCTTTCAGGCTTGAGAGGTCCGTGTGCTTCAATCACTGGCTGGTTCTCATGAACATGCGAGTAACCGTTCCCGGTTGTTTCTGCGGCTATGGTTCAGAGAGGTCCGAATTGATAGCAGCGTTACAGCTACTGACCTTGGTGAATGAATGCAGCCGACAGCGTCTCCATTCTTGAACACGCTACCTCATAAGTGGGCTTTGCATCTCACATGCACTTATTGGTAGCACATTGATCCTCGGAGAAGTGACAAACGATAAACGGTGACCGATCCCTGTGGGGACATCACAAGCGGGAAGTGAGTGCCAGACATTGCAGAGGAGACATCCTACACTTGCACCTTCATTCCGAGCAGTAATGTTCTACAACTTACCATCTTTTCTTTCGAAGGTCATGCTTTTGGCTTTGTACGTAAGGGGACAGTAAGACAAGAAGTCGAAGAGACCAACCTGAGCCCTTTGTAAGCACGTAACGGCATGACACCGGTCAATCGTGGGCGAGGTCTCATCTCTCGTAGACCAACTTAATAGCGAGTACCTGCTGCCATCCGTCAGAGAAACGGTCAGAATTCAGATCCGTGACATATTGACCTACCCAAAGATCAGCAAAATTCTTAGACGGTCCGCTTCTGGTCAACTGACGTGCAACAGAGGGATCCGCTGGATGCAATTACGACAGGAGCAGCGCGATTGAGTTGAACATGGTTTGAGCAAGGTGGCGCGAGAGGTGGGTGTGATCCTGGAAAAGAATCGTTCAGGACAAGACCAAGAAGAGCCAATAGTATTTATTAAGGCAACTGAATATATCAAGACTGCGAGGATCCTGTTGAGGACCCATCACCTCCTCCCGCATCCTGAGAGTGCGCGAGCAGTGTACTGCGCAGCAACGCTAAACAACCGACGATAACAATTTAGTGCGGGAGCTACAACATATTTGCTGGTCATAACTGACCATTATGTATGCAAGCTTCCCAGGGATTGAGACTGTGTGATCGATGCATGAGTCATAATACTAAACTAAAGACTTTTCTCCCACAGGGGAGCCCGTGTGGCGTAAGCTTTCTTTGAAGCTGGCTGCGCTTTACCTGCATGCAGATACAAATTTGAATCAGATATTGAACTTCTGCCGGCAGGGAGAACAGGACGCTCCAGCTGACCCACTGTGTTTACTATGGCGATGCTGTTGAATGATTATTTGAGACCTCCAGCCACAACACCATCGCGACTGCAGACAAACGCTGCTTGATGCTGAAGGCTCAGCGACGTCCACTTCGCTGCCTTATCTATACGGAAAAAATGTAGCGCGCACCTACAGCGACTTGGTATGCGCGGTGGGTTATTGATAAGGTCAAAAGCAGCCGTTGTATCAGTGAATAGGGATGAATCGCGTCGACCTGCAAGTCGCCAGATATGAGAAGCGTCTGTTCAGCAAATCAAGTCTCCACGCGGGACAAGCCCTGCGAAAAATGTTAGTAAAGCGCTGTGCCTAATTCACCATATGGTATCGCAGAAAAGTCACATACCAGTGCTGCTAGCTTGTACCTTAAACCCTCCAGAGCTTGGCGTCGCGGTGGAATCTGCGGGAATAATTAGTCAACAGGAGGCGGAAAGGACGCAAGCAAATAGACACAGATGACGCACAGAAAGAACGATATCTCCGAGTACGAAAGCCGGTATATACGCGATACACAAGGCATGCCTACCTTGATCGAGAGACTGAGAGCCGACTTATGACCGATGCCGACTAATAACCAAAGTTATCTGAGGGACTGGAGTAGACTCCTTCCGTAGGAATTGCGCCATGAAACAATATAACCAACATAGTGACTGCAGGCCTAGGGTGAAGAGTGAGTGAGATTCCTGTTGAACAGACACCGAAGGCTGCAACTGAATCGGTCTAGCGGAGATCTTTGATAGGCCGCTGAGTTCGGCGCTACGCACAACAAACATATATACGAAAACCAGGATATACATGCGCCGTCCTCGAAGCTTCTCGACAGGGAGAATACATGGAGCGTTTCCGCATCCACAGTTCGGTATTCAAGTTCGAGATTTCGTGATAGACTTTTTGTCCTTTATATGTATGAGGAACGCGCGGTTGAATCTTCGGGGTAAGTCTTCAACATCTTCGAAGCCGTAGGATGTCGTTGGTTAGGGAGCTGCAATTCGAAACCACACCTGCGCCGTCTGACCTCAATGACAGCCATGACCCGTCACCGCAGCGCCAAAGCTATAAGATCATGAGCGTTTGCTACGGAGGTGATGAGACTGCAATGATGGCGCACGAAGATGACCTGCATTCTGTATCAAAACGCAGTCGAGCGGTGATGATACGCCGCTTCAGTGACGACCATAACAGCAATATGTAGAGCAGGTTCGCGAGTCTATGCTACGCACCTCAACAATGCTATCAATCCCCCTCCTGGTTCTGGCAGCCTGTGGCTTCGCTTCTGCTCTCCGACTGCGGGATTTGCCTGCGGGATGTAACTGCACAGGAATAGGATGTCAATTTGGGATTATCAGCGACCCTCCGACTGCTACACTATCCATGATAGCAGTTAACGGCACCGACGTCAGTTTCAGTCATCGGGGCGAACCTGGTTACACAGTGAGTGCAATCATGGCACTGCGTAGCGGTTTACGCCTAAGTTCTTCTGTAGTTATTTGTGACCTGGACACCAGCCCCTTGCTTCCCGGAGGTCATATTTGCTTTGGCGGTGCTGAATGGTAGTACGGTGGACAAGATCTGGAACTCGCCGAGCTTAGTGGGACCAATCCTGCTGAATCTGGGAGGACAGGCAGGTACCTACAACGCAAGCTTCAAGCTGCTTGACGAGCC
Organism: Cytidiella melzeri; assembly: GCA_022592445.1. Lineage (NCBI taxonomy): Eukaryota > Fungi > Basidiomycota > Agaricomycetes > Polyporales > Irpicaceae > Cytidiella > Cytidiella melzeri. The sequence continues at coordinate 147,143 of JABYQR010000058.1, read as the reverse complement.
AATGATCAAAGGGAACTATTATCGTGAGCATCTACTGTTTGACGAAGTGATCAGACATCTCAACGGAGGAGCAGAGGCAACTTTGTTCGATTACAACATAACCACAGGCGATGTCGGGGGCGCTGTCACAGATCTCGACTTCCGTTGGGAAGCAGATGTACGTAGTATTAACATATCTGATGAGTGCAAGAAGAGGACTCTGATACCCTCTTGCTGTCAGTACGAGTAGACTCACGAACGTTGACAAACACGCACCGCAGTTTGACCATCAATGGCCTCAACATGATAGCCACTTTGAATAATAATACGATGATTCCAGCACCACAGCGTATGGCAGCACTGAGTCGAAATTTGAGGCCTGAGACAGTGATATTACCGTCGAAGGTGACCGTAAGAGGGAGAGTACTCTGTGACAGCATATGTGACAACGAATCGGCGCAGGCCGGTACGGTTGTGACAGGGACTGAGCGCTAGTATTTACTAGTACTGACAGTATGGTCATCTCTAACATCTATGATCACTGCTAAAGACACGGAATCCTTGCCAGGTTCGCCCTTTAGCAGTGTGGAAATGCAAGTATAAGTTGCCTCAAAAGCACCGGTTCGAAGCCTCCCCAAAAGAGGTGCTAATTCGTGATTGCTGATCAGTCCACTAACATACTGACACACTGCACCGCACAGACAAAGCGGCCGAATTGTTACTCAACTGAGTTTCAGGGCCCCACAGCCTTCTTGTTTACACTCGAACATCGAAGCTGATTGGGTTATCAATTGTGAATGTGAGCGAATTCCAATTACCGTACAGTGCAGCCGCTGTCCAACCAGGACTCAAGTTCACGACGCTCGGCAGCGTGCGGTTTGTATAACCACTTCTGTGGCTCATGTGTGGCCGACACTCATTGGATAGATATTACACCTGCTGATCTTACGCACCGCGTGCAAGTATTGCGAAGTGACCAAGCAGTGTTCTCGGCGTGGTACTCGGACCGTTTCCAAGTTCAAATCTTGGATCTTCATGCGGCGACAACCGAGGCTCACTAAGCAATGGGTCCAGGCAGTCATTCCACATGAATCATGGAAGTGTGTGCGGTGAGTCCTTCCTGTCGTTCTGCATTCACTAACGAAGTGCAAGTACAGAATGTCCTGCAGGCTTTACGTGTCTCTGGCGCATTTTCAATCTATTGGACATCACCGATATTCAGTGTGCAGGGTCGCTGGATCTGCTGGCGTAGGTGGATCCTTGGTTATCCGTGGTTTCTTCTGCGTCGGTATAAATTCGTGTATTGACAAGAACTACTGCTGTCATTCTTAGGTCTCTATTCAACGCACTGGTGCGGTTATCTCCATGTCCAGTAAGTGTCAGTCTACCGGCGTCGGCTCCGCAAATGAAACTCTCTCGAGGCCGTAGCCCTCATCATGGTCGCACACCCGAGCCATTGCATTGCGTCTATCTGGCCTCTTTGCCACGGCTTGATCGAGCTGATCGCCTTAGCACACGCAAGCAACTCTATCTTCCCCGCCGGAATACCTGTCTACCAGCTGCATTGCCCATTCTCCGGGCTGGATAGTGAATGCCGTAACCCGGGAAATTGCCACGCTTGAATCCTTGCCAGACCGGTGCGTCCAAGCGGCTTTGGCCTTGAGTGGCGAATGGCGACACGTCGAATGACAGTATCTAATGGCTGTCAATCTTCTACACCCTCCGACAGGTTGGAGCTAGTAGGCTCGTTATCATATCGGTCTGATACACCGGGCGTCAATGGTCAGTCTCGCGGTAAGATGCCACGGTTTCTCAGCTGCCAGTCACTTTTGAGTGGCTACGGATCATGAGCAGTGGCTCATAGTACTTGTCCATACAAGAAGCCTGATATCGGGGAAATTGTAGCTTCGCATAGTGGTCAGAACGGGCCCGTAGCATGTTTCGATGTCAATCGTGCTCTTACTACTTCACAGCGAAATTCACTGATTGTCTACAATTTGGAAAGCTGCTAGATGTTGTTCCGACAAGTTCTCAAGCGCAAAGTATCGGCTGCGTGTTATTTGCATCGAAAGCAATAGTCAGTAATCGAGGGCCCGCGTCCGCGTGTTGAGTAGCATGTTTGTCCTTTCCTGGTGACAGAAGGTCGTCATGCAGCATCACAGCTCAGGGAAGCTCAAAAAGTTCACAACAGCATGAGTACGATAACGAGCAAAGCGCGCCTTGCACTCAACTTTGTTTCCGCTTCAACGCCGAACCCACCGAAGCCCGACTAAGAACCACATCACCTTCCTATTTTGGACTACCAATAGTCGCGCACGTGGACAGAAGCGTGTACGACTTGCGGTGCACCACTAGCACTGAGCACCGCTGTGGACCTTATGTGGACGCGACGCTCTCTTTCTTTTGTCTTGCCAGTAACTGTCGAGGACTTCAGCTTCGAGTTTTATTGTAGCTGGGAGCTGGTAGGCAGGTGAGCGCGTCTGGTCACCGTATATCAGTCAAGTTCTTAGTGTGCACTGCACCGTGGCTGTTCAATGTGAAGGCAGAGCCCTAAGTAGTAGACCTCCGCTGATCAAGGCATCCTTGACCGCGCATCTGCCACCGCGAGCATTCTTTCAACGCTACATATAGACACCTGCGTGTGCATGATCCTGTCTTCCCACTATTCCTCGTACCCAATACTCGAGTAAGTGACACGTCCAGATTCTACTCCGGTAACTCCACGACTGATGGCGGGGATCGTTTACATTTCAGAAGCTGCGTGCAGTATCTCTCTCAAGTAGCACACACTAAACTTTTCGGACGCGCGGGGCCCCGGCGGGACAGAGTGAATCGCCTGCTGCATCCATATATCGCAAGTTCAACGTCTGCTGCTAGGAAGGAATGTCGCTACCCTTGTCTTCTCATACCGCTCGTGGTGAACGGCCTTCGTCGCACCCGAATGCAAGCACGTTGTCTGGTACAAATACAAGCTCTGATGCGTCCAAGGATCAAATGGCTCCTTCACACTCTTCCCGCTCCCCGTCGCGGACACCACGAATGTCCTCGTCAACTCTCCCCTCAGTGCCTCATCTCCATGACACGGCACTTCGCACACTCGACCAAACGATCAACACCATCCAATCTGCGGTTGATTTCGGGCATCCTCAAGATCACTCGATCTTGACTCAGCGATCACCGCCTATCCTGCAGCCACCTAAATCATCCTCAAGCTCCCAGAGTCATTTGCCGCAGCAGAGGACGCATCCTGCCCATATATCATTCCCAGAGCCATCTATCATGCCCGCGCATTCTTCCGGTACAGCCACACCGGCAGACCTAGGAAAGATTCCCACCCCGCCCATTGGCGTAATCAGAGCAGCGGAAATGACACGAGTTGTATCTTCTCCGTTGCCTTTACCGTCTGCGAAACAAGCATCGGCATCACGGACTGAGCCACGACCGGCAAGAGGACGCGCATTCTCATTCTCGCGTAGCAGCTCGAAGAGTCGCGGTTCGAGCCCGTCAGGCCGTCGTGAATGGCTCTCACGCTTACCTGGGAGTCTTGTGCGACGTGGACGTCCTCGAGCAGGCTCAGACTCGTCGACGCGTTCCACTCAGACGGTAAACATTGCGGAAGTGCTCACCCACAGAGACCGAATGATGTCTCCTGGCAGTGTCACGTCCGTACCGACGTTGCATCCCGAGGAAGAAATTGGTGACGATGTATTTGCTTACAGTGTGCCACACCTTCAGAATTCGCGCACTGTTGACTCTGGCTACGGTTTCGACGAGCTTTCTACCCCCGAGTCGAGCGTTAAAGTAGAGGACGAAGAAGAACTCACCGCTCGTGGCAGGTGGTGGAACTCTGAGTCCCGCAGACCATGGTCAAGTGGGAGCGCTTTAGATCGCGAGCATAAGGACACTCAGAAACAGCATCACGAGCAGATTCCAGCAGATGAAACCTTGCGCACCACTAAAGAGGTATGTCACTTGTACAATTCACCTGCAACGCTCACACAGTCTAGTAGAAAGTTCTTCGTGCGACATCATACATCGGTGAAGGTGCGCACGAGCTGTTGGCAGTCGGCGCGGACGTTCTTGAGTTTGCACCCGTTCCAGGACTGGCCGCAGCCGCCAAGGTCCTGTTGAGCATTTGGGACGCAGCGCAAGACGTTGACGTAAGTCTATGGGTCACTGCTGAACTCGATTTCATCTGGTAACACACTTCCACAGCTGAACAAAAAAGTTTGCTTGCGCTTGACCGAGCGTTGCGCTACGATTTTGATCTCCATTCGTGAGGAGATCGAACAAGCAGATGGAGTTGGGAGTCCGAAGCCTAGCCCGACTCTCATTGGTTCTCCTAGGGCTGGCCATTTGCCCACTCCTCCTTCAGGTCCGTCGCCTCTTACCGGTGGGATCGGGTCAGGCAGGGGTGTACACACCTCACCGAAGATTGGATCAGCTACTTCTCCGAGGGATTCTCCACGTAATGAGAATGATAGGCAACAAATGTCTCCTCAGCCAGATTCAAGGCGACTGTGGGGAGAAGAGCTCGCGATGCCAATGGAACGACTTGTCGGGTGAGTGATCGTTATTACCTGAACAATTAACGAAGTGCAAGCCGCTTACTTCGAATTTTCCTCAAATAGGGCCTTCAACAAAGTACTCACACTACTCCAGAAGCAGAACAGTCGTCCGTTCCTCAAGCGGTATCTGAAACGCGAGGAAATTCAGCTGGAGCTGACGGCTTGTGACGCCGCACTGAATGACGCTCTAAGCGTGTTTGGGGTGCGTACCTGGGATCTGTCGCCTTTGTAGGACAGCGCCTGACTCACTGTCTCCCTCTCTTTAGGTTGCTATTCAAGTGCGTATCCTCAAGCATGTTCTCCAAGCGGAGCAGCAAAGACAGGCTGAAACGGCTGCCATATTCGATCGCATCCTCAACCCTCCAGCACTGTCACCTCATCATGATACTCAAACGCCACCCCTAACTATGCCTGGCTTTCATCCTGGCCTGCTGTCACCTCAACGCGAGACGGTGCCTCATCCTGGCGCTGGTCTTGGGTTGGAGAACATGTCGGTTCACGGACAACCTGTACATCTCGACTCCCTCGGTATTCCTAACTTACCAGACCTGGAGTCGGAGAGCTATCAACCCCCGACAGAAATATCCTTTCCTGTGCCCGTCCATTACCCGGCGATCCCGGTCATCCCCGCAGATCTATCCAACATGAGCAGTCAGGAGGTCATGGGCACGATCACACACCTCTCCGAGGTACAGAACTCTCACGATCTGGCGCAAGACACAGCTGGCCTGAGGCAACTCTTGCGGAAAGCGGTAGCGACGAACGACGACTTCGAGATGCTCAGGGTTCTACAGGTCAGGAAGGAGGAAATGCCAGAGGCCATCAAGGCTCTGCAACGTGCGTTAGAGAGCGAGATCATGAAGGAGTGGGGAGACAAAGAGCGAGTCGAGAAGGAGAAGCAGATGACGGAAAAGGAACAGGGCCCTGCTCTCATTGACGAGCACTTAGTGACGAGCCCGGTGGAGGATGTTAGTGTGGGCAGTCTTCAGGGAATTGTGGATGGTATAGTTGGGGACCCAGTGCTTGGGACGAAGAACGAGCAGCAGGCTGCGCCAGTACCGTCCGCTGATCAGCACGTGGAAGACCCTGAGCGGTTCAGGAAATCGACGACAGGCTCCCATGGGACTAAGTCCAGCGAGTCTAGCTCTTCTGGAAACTCACGGGATACACTCGACAGGGAATTCATAGAGTCTAGTATCGAATCACTGTTGCGACTCTCAACCAGTTCAGGCACCGCTCCTGCCGCTCTGTCGCTTCCTTCTTGGACCATCACCAGATACGAGGTTATCCGTCATGCGAAAATTGGGCAAGGAAACTTCAGCGAGGTTTGGCGAGGATCTTACAGGAAACGAACAGTTGCGGTGAAAGTACTAGCCCCGTGGACTCCAAGAGAGCTGTTCATACGGGAAGTGATCGTTTGGGATGAACTCCGACACCCGAATATCCTCGAATTAATTGGAGCCAGTGCGTACGACGCAAGCGGTCATCTGCAGCACACTTCGGGGAAAAGCATCTATGGGAACGGAGGGTTGGAGAGCAGCGTTCACAGTTCCGGAGCCATCAGCACGAGTAGCGGCTGGGATGTACCTGAGGAGGCTCGAAGCCCGTGGTTCTTTGTGAGTCGGTACTACGAGCGTGGGAGTTTGGTAAAGTGGGTGAAGGGCCTGGATCAAGGCGTCTGGGATGGCATGCTGGATGATGTTGGGCAGGGCGTACTGAGAATGATCCACGAGATCGTACGAGGAATGGTGTATCTACATGACAAAGGTGTCTACCATGGCGATTTGAAGGTATGCACCTCCAGGACACATGCAAGAATCATACCAAACTAACAAATGCCTCACTTAGTGCGCGAATATACTGGTTGATGACTTTGGTCATTGTATTATATCAGACTTTGGCCAGAGCGAAATGAAATCTGAAGCCTACCGGATCAGCGGCCATCCGTTACCTCGTAAGTGCCTAGTCGTTTTGGAGAAATGGTGAGCTAATATGCGATTTTTCAGATGGCACTCTCCGCTGGCAGTCGCCCGAGTTGATGTCCGGAGCGAGCAACTTGACCCCTCAAGTGGATGTTTATGCATTCGCTATATCTTGCGTCGAGCTGCTCACCAAGGGAGGCGTCCCGTGGTTTTTAGCCAGCGATGACACAGTGCGACACTTTGTTCTTGGTGCGTGATAGCGACCTCAACCTCCGGACTTCTTCGCTGACTTGTGCCGTGTAGAGCAAGACAAACGTCCGGAGCCACCCTTACTCCGGAACTGGAGCCTCCCGCTGCTGAAGATCTTTCGAGAGTGCTGGGATCGATCTCCCGATGTTCGTCCCACTTTCAAACAGCTAGATCAAGAGTTCGTATTGCTCCGCCGAAAGTTCGGTTGGAATGGCATTGAAGTAGTTCAGGCAGGCGAAGTCGCCCATGAGAAGGACTGGCAACAGTGGATTGACGGATTGGACAAGGATGCATTGAGTCCAACATTGACTGTTGTTCCTCTGCCAACCTTACCTCGTGAGTCTCTCATGAGAAACGTGTGTAACGACTGTCATACTGACAATGGCGTATTCAGCTGATGTCACGGCGGTCGATTTGCCTTCGCTCACACAGGATACAGAATCCATTCTGGCCTCTCGTAGGACAACGCGGGATAGCGCCTCTTCTGGTGGAAGAGACACAAGCTCGATGTACCGACACGCCTCACGATCAGAACCAGACTTACCACAACCACCTCTTACAGAGGTCATGGGAGATGCCCACTCTGCCCCTGAGCCTACCGCTTCACATGAACCTCTACATGCATCGCATTATCCGAGCCGTGCGTCCTCAATTGCCTATCCCTCATCAACCGACCACTCCGGCGACTACGGAGATTTTGCAAGAACGGTTACGCCTCCTCCCACGAACCCCAGAGTGGCTGACATCAGGAACGAGAGACGGTACAGGTTGACGCTACAGCATGAGTACCACCCGTCCTGTGAGTGAAACGAACCTATCCAAGACTATGTCTGATGCTATGATTTCTTAGTGATTCTTCCTTTGTGGACGCCTTCCCCAGTCTTCATAGGAGACGTCGGCTATCATCGAAAGCCTACAGGAACGTTTGTCACCTTGTTTAACGCCTTTAAGCCATCGGATAGCTCTGAAGCAAGCATCCAAAGGATGTCCTCCATCAATGGCTACGTAAATGGCGCTGGAACGGTACCCAGGAAGGAGGAGAAGCTGGAGAAGCGGACTGTTGCGCAGCGTGGTATGGACTTGATACAAGGGTGGTTATCGCGAGGCAAAAGCGAGACAAATTCCCTGTAAGCATCATGTTGAACACACATCCAATGATTTTTGACTGAATGTTCCTTCAGACGCAACGTTGGGCGACGATATTCAGCACCTCTTCGTAACGGTCATAAAGCTGCACATTTGTTCACAGAGTCGACTTTGTTTCGTTTCATTGACGACGTATTGCCCGCAAAGCGATGGTTCCAGGCCAATGTTGACGAAGTTCTACGTGTCTATGGTGATGATCATCCGATACAGCGGGAGGACATTCTCCTTGGTGAGTGGCTTATACTTCCTCAGCGGGGAGGCGTCGTATTGATGCTACGTGAAGTCATTTGCACGCTCGATGCCGCAAACTATGCCATGTTTGTGAGCCACCACCATCCAGATAGTTTGGTATGCTCCGCCATATCTATGAGATCATGTCCGAGTCTGACATGCCCGCATACAGGTGAACTTTAACGTCTTTGCATCCTCAAGACCTGGTCAGCCGTGGGGCAATTTTTCGATCACCCCAGACCCGGCTACGATAAAACACGGCGGTCCTGTCTTTCACGAGGAAGTACCTGGAACGCAATCAGCTAGCAAAGTCTCTGTGTCAAAGAAAAACTCAGATAACTGGGATACAATTCTACTGTCCAGACTCAGATTTGCTCCCGACAAGGACGAACCAACATCATTGTGATACTTGGACATTGTACAAATACCCTCCGGACTTTCTGTTCTCACGCAACAAGACTTGGACATTATCATACACTTCATATCGCTTTACGCATTGTTTGTGGAACTTGTAGCAGGACATACCTATAACGCTTAGCCCCAATTGCAAATATTATATACTATAATTTATTTTATCACAAATATCGGAACATTAAGCTGCTGAAATTCTGTGGTAATTCGTGCCAACAGCATACAAGCCTTCCTCGACATCCATTGCGTTGAAGCTGCACCCTGCCCCTCGCTATGCTTGCACTGCGCTTTGCAACTCGCTCTTTGCTTCAACGCCCAGCACTATTCGCTGCTTCTGCGTCACGGCCGACGGTGACATGTTTGACCTTGAAGCCTGTCGCGGTGTCCTCATTGACAGGCTGGCGAGGCTTCAATTCACAAGCAGATCAGGTAAGTAACATTCTTTACCGATGATCACCTTTGGAGATACTCATGAGCTCTAGGATGATGTACGAGCAAAAAGTGCATGGCCAGAGGCTTTCTCGAAGCCAGCCATACGCCAACGATTCAAAAACTTGAGCATAGAAAACCTTCCTCTTGAAGCTACATTTGGCGAACTTCAACGCTTGATGGCTCAGTTCGGGGATATTACTAATATCACCCTCAGTGCGTGGCCTTTTTTTCTTCGTATGCAAAACATTCAACAGAACCAACGGGTTCACAGAAATAGCAGACACACACGGTGGTTCCATGCGAGCCGTGCTACACTTCAGGGATGCCGACACCGCAGATTTTGCTTTACATGCTCACAAAACACAGCCTTTCACCATCCGCGGAAGGGAGCTGATCATCCGGTCTGGGGAGACAGTGAACTCCCCAAGCTGTACGATATACATCGGGAACGTCTCGTTCGAGGACACGGAGGAGGACATACGTGAGCTCGTCAGGCCTTTCTTTGAGCCCAAGACAATCAGATACAGTGAGCATTTTGCCACCTGGACCCATGCGGTTTGATTCGATACTACCCTATCTGTAGGCAATCGCGGCTTTGCGCACGTCGAGAGTCCCTCACTTGATGGCGCTAAGGCCCTGGTAGAAGCTCATGCAAAACTTCCCATACGAGACAAACAGGATAGATTACTGCGGCTCAATTACTCGCACGCAGGAGCAGTTTGGAATGTTCTGTGCATCAAGGGGTTCGACGGCACGAGCGAGAAGCTAGGAGAGATATTTGCACAGTATGGATGCACCGATGGTGTGGAGAAAGTGACTGCTTGTAAGTTGTATGTCCCCACTTGCCGGACACATACTGAGGTGTCATGCCGTATAGACCGACAAAATGGTGAGAATTCAGGTCGGCCACCACTCTACTTCATTCACTGTCAAGACATCCCAACGGCAGTCAAAATTAAAGAGACGCTACAAAACGCCCCTGGGCCTTTGGGATTCGTCATTGAATATGGGAACAAACCAAATAGCGAGCTCAGAAGACAACAGACCACGCGTAGCTTCTGATCGAATGGCAGTATCGTTGACCCCCACTCATTTTATCTGCTTATTCGCCTACTCCCCTACTTACACGGAGAATCTGACTTGAACTGTATCTTCCATTATAATATCATGCATTTTCTCAACTAACCTATACGATGCCCTCAAAAGTAGCGTCCGTCAGCAATCCTCACCTCGAGCTCGCCGTGAATTGGATCCTTCGTCAACATAGGAGGAGAACGGCCACTGTCAGATCTGCAGACTTCATCGACTATCATGATGTCGATGGTGGTGAAAACCTACCCGACTTTAACGACATTATGTCTCTCGTATCGGTCTGCGAGTAGTTCCAGGTCGGCGTATGTCAAAGCTTGGCCCGGAGAACGCGGAAGATCGTCCCAATTTTGGTGGGACTTGTTGTGAGTGCCTTTTGATTCTTGTTCGTCGTTGCCCTTTTTGTGATCATGATATGATTTACGATGCATGTTGCCACACAGCCCTATAAACCCAATCTCACGCTACAATCAGTTGGCTGCTTTGTATTCCTACCCTCCGGCACACTGAAAAGGTCGGAAGATGGATGTATACGATGCTGTACATTCGCCTATATTACAGCTCGAACGCCCTGAGAAGTGGAAACCTCATTGTCTTTCGGCGCTTAGGCACAGCCATTAAGAAGATGGCTGGAAATGCCGCGACAACAAGCTGATGTCTTTTCCCCATCCAAACTTCTAATGATACTCAAGTCCATTCAGTCAGCCAGGGTCCATTCTTCCGCGTGCTGACGAAGCTGTTCTTCGAATCTGCGGCCGCAGATTTCTTGCGTGCACGACACACACGTTCGTCGTCAGATCGCAGCTATAGAGGAGCTGATATAACAGCGTCGAAGGCAATCTGGCGCAAGCTGTCCTGCTACCCTTACCTCGCTCCGCTTTCCTACATGACGTCCTCAGCGGTCACCGTGGCCGAGCAAGCGTAGGCCTTATATTTCTCGTGCCATGCGTAAGACTCATACATGTCCTGAACCTTCTAGCTTTGTATGGAATTGCATCTACGTTTCTGTTGGAAGTACGTGGTCCTCTTGGTGACATGAACTCAAGAACCTAAAGCATACGGGGGATAGCGCTCGCCATCTACGAGCATGTGCTTACCATAGCAGAAGTCAGAATGTTATGGACACGGCGAAGAAACGCAGTATCCATCCTGCTAATCCTGAATCGCTACGTCACACTTGTATACGCATGCAATAGTATGGTATCCGCCATCCCGTCGTTGAGCAGGGAGGTGAGTGTCACGTAGCTTGCTGCTTTAATATCATGCCCACATTCTTACAACACATAGAGGTATGTCTCCCACATTCGACATTTGGGCTCAGAATTGATGAGAAAATGCCGCTTGCAGTTGCTATGTCTCAACTCTGGTCAATGACGCATGCCAGCTGACTCTCTTCCTGCTTTTTGGGCGTAAGTTTCCGTCTCTTGTCATCAATACAAGACATCCTCATGGCTTTTGACACTAGTATTTGCATCTCTACGCACATGCGCAATATGGAATCGCAATGTGTTGCTTTTCGTTGTAATCTTTACCATTGCGTTGGTTCCCATAGGAACTAATATCGTACGACTGATCCGCTACCTTTGCCATATCATTGCTCACAGTTTGCCTCCATAGTACGCGTCAATATATACAGAAAGAGATGCTGGCAACACATCGGGATGCAACTTGTCATTGAGTTTATCGCCTGCCGTGCAGAATGGGTAGGTAACAGACCACATCCTGACACAGCATGTCCTGACCAACTCCCATAGGCGTATGTTCTTTGTATCTTCGGCATTACTAGTGTTTAGGCTCACGTCTTTTCCAGTAGCGAAAGCGAGTCGTATATCCGCTATAGCCGTTGACTGGCTGGTGTTGTGCTTGACTTGGGCCAAACTATCGTCTTATTGGCAGGAAAAGCGCTTCTGTGGTCGGGATATAGGAACTATGCTTCTTCGCAATGGTTTGTGAGAGTATCTCTGCTAACCGGTGACTCTGATGTTGAAGTTTTGTAGGTTCTATATACTTCGCGTCAGTCTCGTACCGCGCTTTGACGGCGGGCTATTGTCTCACGTCTCTCCCAGGGTACTGCTCTTTCTGAACTCCGCAGAGATCGTTGTATTTCAGCTCACGGTGAAAATGCTGGATTGACTCTTAATCCTGGACTGCATGCTGATTATTCGATATACAGAGGCAAGATTACGTTACCGAATTCATCGCGGTGTAAGCATCCTCACTCATCCACCGAACAAGCACCTGATGATAACGCGGATAGAATCACTTCCATCCTGATGTCCAGATTCATGATGAATCTACGCAACGTCAAACGGCCGAGCTACAGCGCTGGAACGTCTGGAGGTCGCTTCGACGATCTCTCAGAGTCACGTATATCATCGTACATTGCAGGGGATTTCGGAGAAGACCTCAGTCATGGATTTTTAACAGATGACGACGCTGAAGATAGCGTCATGTTCGCATCGAGTCTTCGCTACGAGGACAATCCTCTTCGATCTATGCAAGTCTGAACATCTCCGCTCAGCCACCGTTCTATCATCTCGTTTTTTGGCGCCGCCGAGGTGTTTGTGTATAACGCGGTAAGGTTTTATTCGTAGTGGTAGCTCTTTGTGTGTGTAGCATATTTGGTTTATGTACGTTTCCATGCAGATGACGGCGTTTTGTAGCCTACTTTTGATCCACTCAATGTATTGTTAACCTGACGAGGAAGCTGTCGAGTTGGATAAACGTCCCTCATATCCTTTCGACCTTGATCTCTGTTCTTGTCGCTTGACAAGGAACAATTATCCTACGCTGAGAGTTTCACGGCTGCTCAAACGAATAGGACGACAAGATACAACATCGAGAGAGCTCAACGAGGAAACAAGGAACACACATTAGGTTATGTACTAGTACGGTGTACGGGTAGATGCAAGCAAGTAGTGCACGAAAATAGTACAGCACATATTTTTGACAGTCAGAGAGGGTGGGACAGAAGAATGCAAGAAGCTCCACACGAGTGCAGCAAGAGGCGAAGGGAGGAGCGAGGGAGCGAGGGAGTCCAAGAATATTTCCAGGACATGCGTACGTTCAAAATCACAACAAAAGAATGACACCCTATATATTCCACCACCGTGAAAGTCAATTCCAACGATGAAGTCAAGCCAGGGGGGCACGACAAAAATGATTCAAGGAGATCAAGATAGGAGCAAGTGCCGAGAAAAGGTGAAGGAAGGAACAAGGCATTAATGAGCAGCTGTTTACGGTAGATGACTAAGAAACAAACATGGATGCGGATTGCGGATGCTGATGGAGATGATGGGAGAACCTTCCAGGGACCAAGATGAGGTGAGGAGATGAGATCGCGTGTACAACACTGTTAAAAGAGGCCCAAGACGAGAGAAGGGATGATATTGCGAAAAGGTGGAGATATCTGGTAAATATCAACCCGATGCGCCAACGATACACATGCCAGATTTTGGGGAAGGTCGAAGAGCTTCTATTTCAGTCCTACAGCTTATAGTGTCAGCTAACACAGCTCAATGCGATGTGGAACGGAGTGAGAGAGCACTCACAATTAAGGCGTAGAGGACACTCCCGCCGAAAACATAGTAATTTAGAGAGCGACCCTGCGCAGTAGAGTCAAGCCCCGGGTGACCCACGCCCAGCGTAAGTCTCAGACGACACCGGCTGACCAGAGCCTGAGATCGTCAAATGCGCCGCCAGATGCCCGTCCAATCCTGCCAACCCGTGTCCATATCCTTCCATAGCCCTTTCAACGGGGACCTCCCAGGCGTTTTGGCGAGGCGGCGTAACCGCGGAGTGATAACTGCTGCTCGCATATACTCCCGAGCTGATCCCAGGCGCGCTGTCAGCCGCAGGCTTCCAAACGCGGCTACTGTGCTCGACTCCTTCCGATTTCCATATACTTTCCAGCCCTCTAGGCGTGCTCGTTCCGCTCCCCGACGAGTTCAACCTGGGAGGTCGTCCAATACCAATAACGCCGACATCTCCACTCAATTCTTCCCGTCTGATATTTTCAGTAGTAGCGGCATTGACTACATGAGTCGGACCTGTACGCACGCTCGCGGGCGCATCCATGACTCTGGGAGGCTGACTCTGGTACAAGGGCTGGGAGACGTACTCGTACGCCGGGCGCTGAGACTGAGCCTCGTACCCACCTGCATACTGATGGTCATACTCTTCCAGAGACCATGAAGAGGCCGACGTGCTCGGGCTGGAGTGAATCGAGTGGCTGGAAGACATGCTGGGCTGCCTTTGCGCGGCGTGCCGATGATGGTTGCTGTTAGGCGAGTTTGAAAGGATAAGATCGTGGAGGAACGATGGTAGCAAGTTTGCGGCGTTCGGTGTGATCTCTGCAGAACTGCTCTCGATGGGGGTGTTGGCAGAAGACAGCGGGGAGGGAACCTGGGAAGACCTCGCAGACGACGCTGTGGCTGCCGGACTCGCGGGATGTGACCCCGCCTGCCCACATCGATAGACCCCACTTGGAGTCTGGGTCTGATAGATCGTTGCAGCAGGCGGGAGATGCCGTACGTGCTGCAATGAGCCCGGGGGCTGAGGTTGGAGAGGAGCTGGAACTGCAATCGCGAACCTTTCGTTCGAGTTCGGTGTGGGAGGGGGTCTTCTGAACGACGTCCGCAAGTCCATCTGCGACCTCGACCTTGCCGACGTTGACGCTGCCGCAATTGAAGCGATACGAGGGCCCATCACGCCACCTCCACCTTGGTACCCCTTGGGAGATATAGCGGCCGTGGCATGCTGCTGTTGGTTGATATCGATGAACAATGGTGGCGTGGAAGAAGAGGCCCTCACAGGCGCAGAAGCCGTGCGATGAAGATGGTGAATGGGAAGGGGCGACGCAGGGTTGCTTTCGACTGCATTGAGGACATTGGTGAGCAGGGCGATGCGTTCCGCTTGGACAGCTTGCGAAATGGAGTCGCCATTGCCTTCCGCGTCTGTAATAGGTTCATGATTTGATCAGTGATCCCGAAGACCGAGACGGCAGGAACAAGGGGGAGTGGGCGATCAAGGGTCCATGTATCAAGAGAGATGGGATCTGAGACTGGAAGGGAGATCGACGAGGGAGATAAAGTGGAAGAGAAGGAAAGACACAAGGCGACTCACAAGGATAGCATGTCTGGCACACCTTTCTCCTCCTCCAGTTTAGATAGTTACATTTGGAGCAGACCCAGTCTCCTGGCTGCTTCTCTGCAACGCCCTTGTTCCCAGTATTGATGATAGGAGGATACTAGCCCAGATTATGGTCAATGAAATGTACACAATACGTCAATCAAGAGTAATCTTTACCTGAGCAATGGTCGACCCCAAAGGCCGACATTGTCCCCTGTCAGGAAAGGGCTCGTTGTCGGGCCAATACATAACGCATGGGCTTAATGGATCGGACGAAATATTGCGAACGCGCCCGCTACTTGCGAGCGCGTGGCCACTAGGGGTCAGAAGTGGATATGAAGGCGCAGGGGCTTTGGCGGAGAAGTCGCGTGCTGGAGAGGCGTTGCGCGACGAGATCATCGCGTGCGTAGCGGGCGCAGGAGTGAAGGAACGGGCGAGCTGAGAAGAAGGAGCAGGGGACCTGGAGAAAGAAAGAGACGGGACGAGATGAGAGTTAGAGTTAAAGATTAGGAGACCTGGGAACGAGCATTTTGAGTGGCGTGGATCGCCGTAGCAGACCATGTTTCAGGCTTGAGCGTCACGCGTTTGGCCGGCGCTGCAAATAATTTGGCATCCAGCTAGATGAGACGGGTAAAGAGAGCCATATTCCACGCCCAAGCGATGTTTGGTAGGCTTGTATTGGCGTGGAGATGTGCTTTTGCAGCCCGAACCTGGCGGGAGCTGAAGACCGCTGAAACGATTCAGAGTGAGGAACGCCACAAAGTCGCTGATCACGTAAGCACCCAATTAAGACATGGTCTTGAGTGCCAACGGAACTTGCAGGTTTGTGACCGCTGACCACCTCCTAAATTATGTACTCTACTTGACCTCCACTCTTTTCTACTTCAAACCACCACCACTGGACCACGGAATGCCGTCTAACCTCTTAACTTACCATTTTCGAACCGTATTCGAGGACGTTCTCACTCCAGTTCAACAGCTTCAAGCTGTCAACTCGCTCAAGGACTACATACTCGAACTGCAACATGGAACAGACGAACAACGTAGGGAGCTGGACGTTATCAGCGACGACGATGTGGACAGCGGTTTGGTAATCAAGAAAGTGAATGCGGCACTGGAGAAGTGCTATTGGCAGCTCGTCATATTCCTACGAGTGAGTGGCTGTTCCTTTGAATGTCCATAATCCAACTGTCTCGCTTTCCCGCCTCGAAAGCCATGGAGGTGTTCTGTTACCTGCGGTATCTCATCAGCGACACAAGTAGTGCTGCGGAACGACGAGCTTCGCACCCGGTTCTTCCCTGTATCCCTAGCTTTACTTTACTGATCAAACCCTCTCACCCCAGTCCTCCCGGCCGTCTCGTATATCAGAGGCTGAGCCTTATCTACGAGTGTTACTGAGCTCACCTACCGTCGTCACTGATCCTAGTGACTTCCATCGAATAAACGCAAGCCTTCACCTCGCTGGCTCTCTTACCAACTCCGCCTTCAGCCGCAAGCAGTTCTCATACTGTCGCACTCGACAATCACGGTCACAATTCGATGAAGCACTCTCATTGTTCTCTCATAGTTTTGCTCTATATGATACGCCCACATCGGCTTCAATATCCTTCACACCTCCCTCCGGAAATGGTCTCGGGCTTTCTGCCTTACCGTCCACATGCCTCCGTCGAAGGTGCCTACCTCCGAAGACAGAGCTATGGGCGCGATCCTCGTACATCCAGTTACTGAGACATCTCAACCAGGGCGACGAAGCCAGCCGTCAACTTGACTTAATGCGGTGCGCGTTACCTTTGATCCAATGTCAATTCACCCGCTGACAATCATCCGTCTTCCTTCAGAGCGTTCATCAACTCTCACCCATACGCCCTGCCTACAGACAAATATTGCGCGTGCATTAGAGACCTCTCGTCAGAGTTCGGGCTGGAGCTTGAGGTGGCTGAAGAAGACCCCGTCCGACTCGTCATCGCGACAGATACTATAATGTTACCTGTCATCAAGTACGACATTGAACTGGCATGTCCTGTCTCCCCCTCGCTGTCATTCCCTTCGTCGTCGTCCACGTGTTCGGACTCGTCCGCATGTTCGTCGCCCATAACCCCTATGAGCTTGTTGCTGCCACCTAATACACAGGCGTCGTCCAAGGAAAGCTGCGACGACCCATCCGTGGACGAGTCTCATCTTGAAGTACCTCTTCCGGCATATCACCCATAATATCCCTTTTCGTAACAGGGAAAAGTACATTATACACGACCGTACATTTGTTTCTATCTATCGCTACTCGCATCGTTATTACCTCCACTCTGCATCGTCCGTTGTCATTGTTGTCTGTGTTCGCACTTGTAATTTACACCTCATGTCTCGTAATGCTGCATTGTTAACATTGATTGTGTGTTGGTGTTACTGGAAGTTCATCATGCCTGAAGGCCACAACTTTCAGGCAAAGCCCTGGTTGGCGCCACGCCTCCGCAAGATATCCTCGAACTCCGTCGCCGCCTGGTTGGTATTCAACAACGTATGGCTACCGCCGCCAATGGCCTCCCCACATTCAGCACATTTTGATTTTTGCATCGCTCCTCCGCACTGTGCTGGATTGTGAGCAAATCGGATTAGTATGATAAGGTATCGACTAGCACTGACTTCGGTGATAACATAAGGATGCCCGTTTGGGCACCTGTAGAAATGCCCTGTGTATCCTGCAAGAGATATGTCAGGCATATTCTCCATGACATAGCAAGTGAAGAGACTCACCGAAATCAAATGCCTTCACGATATCTTCGATCTCCTGCATCGACAACGGCTCGTATGCCCCCCCTTTACGAACATATTCCGCCAGTTTCTCCAACTCCGACAAGTATTTATCTGCCTTCCTGCGACAGTTGTCCGCGAACCAGTTTCTTTCCGCTTGCAGGTCTTCCATCGTCTTTGCCGGTCTACTACCTAGGTACGTCTTCAACACACGGCCGAGTTCAATGTTGATACTACGACATTTCGAGTCCACCTCGTCAGCGAGCTTCTCACGACCTTTCCGTCCTTCCTGATAACTAATCGAGGGCAGCTGCTTCTCTGCGGTGACGACTCGGAACCGTTCTCGCTCGAACCCCGACCGAATGAGATAGATGGAGCACTGTGCTGCCTGTCGCGACGCAGAAGACCGTTCAGCCATCGCAAGTGCCTTCTTCGCATCTTCTTCGCAAGAGTTGTACACAAAGTCGACAAAGGAGACCCACATCTCGCGATGCTTTAAAGCCTTGTCGTCTGTGAGAGTGGAGAGGAGGCCTTCGATCCGACTTTGTCCAATTTGAGCGAGCATGAAGCGCAGCTCGAGGGTGCGGTGGTACGCTTCGACTTGGAATTTGCTGTCGGCCTTGTGAGGCGGCTGACCGACATCTCTCCTGGCTGCTTCAATTGCACGGGGCTCGGGTCCTTCGGTCGCATCGCCTTGGTCGATGTCTTCCATGATGTTGCGTAGCTCAAGACGGTAAAGAGTAGTCACGGCAGCCTCATACGCTTGTACGTGCGCTCCGCGTCTGGTAGAGACATCGCGAGCTTGCCTGTAGAGTCTCAGTAGATCTCTTGTGACAGTATTCCACGCCTGAGATTCTATGGCCGAAAAGCCGTGTACACTGTGCATAGCACTGCGTTCTAGCTGTGTGTGTGAAAGAGGCTCCGTAGTCTTGCCTTCTGCTGCCTTTGACCGGCTCATGGAGACGTCAGAGATGTTATCGGGATCAGCGGCAATCTTCTTCGCGGCATCCTGAAGTGCAGATAGGTTGGTGGAAATCTCCTCCAGAGCTGGGTTCAGCAATTCCAGTGATCGTGACATGGTGCTGGCGACGTTTTGCTCGAGCACATCGAGAATAGCGCGCTTTGTGGCCCTTCCATATCTTCGTGATGTAATTGCCCCCCGACAAGACGGACACACGGGCGGAAGCTTGTAGTCCACAGGAGGAGCTTTCAATGATATAAACTTGCCCATCTGGTCCATTTCATAATAGTCACCCATGCTGCAATGACCATCCAACGTCTCCACGGTAAAGATGTGGCGACAGTCGAGGGTTATGAGACGGTCAGATGTATCATCTGAAGACGGGTCAACTTCATTCAGCGTCCGCTGCATGATAAAGTCGACGATATCTTGCTTCTTCTCTTCGGGAAGGCACTCAACGCATGTCTGAAGTTTGCAATCCTCGCCACAAACTATCAACTGCATCAGTATGATAATCCTTCGCAAGTGCGAAATTACGCAATTACCTGAGGGACACTGGTGTCCACAGTCCAGCGTATTGACGCACGGTTCGTCACAAGGAAGTCTAGCGCATATCTGCTCAGACACGGTCAGTCATAGTCTTCATCCACACATTTCAACACATAAGCCCTCACCGAACCACAGGAGACTGGGCACGAGTGATGAGAACACCTCCACTCGCATTGTTCCATGCAAGGCGCGCAAGGAATGGAGCACGGTTTTTTGCAGCGATGGTGACTGCACTGCTGGCGACATCCCCCCTTACAGCTAGGGTTACACCCTTCATCTTTCGGATGGCAGTCCAACCCACACAGATGCTGGCAATATAGTATGCGCTCGCAGGGATGTGGCTTGTGTTTGGACCGTAGAACCATTTTCACCTCGTCGCTACCAGTTGGCAACGAAAGCTTTTGACAGTCATAGCACTTGGATTTACAAGTCCTCGTGCAGCAGTCCATAGCTCCACCGCAAGACTCTTGACACTGGAACGTGGCTGGATTCTGATAGCAGGGCATCACAGCAAAATGCTCGCAGCGAGGAAGTCGTTTCCTCACGTCCTGCATGCACGCAACATTGCCCAGGTCGTCATAGAGATGACTAAAAACAGGGTGAGGCAAGGCAAATTCATTTCAGCTGCGATGGACGTACCATGGAACGACCGCCTCCTCATGACCGCAGGGTAACCGTACGTTGTACATAGGAAATTCACAATCTCCGCAGTCCTCGGAGCATCTCCGTTCACAGGGATGCAGCCGTGGACACGGTGTTCTGTTGCACCTCGCGTTGCAAAATGTGCTACGATGATTATCGCGTGTATCATGACACTGACGGATGAATTTAGACAAAATAACGAGCTGAATAAAACGACATACGACTGCTGGACAGATATGACCGCATGGCATCTTCGTCGCACAAGGCAGCAAACATCCACCTCCAGGGGCGAAGCGACTTAATTCTCCCGGCTGAGATATCATTTGTGCTTGGTCAGGGTGGCGCACGCAAACGATAGGTAAAGACGGCCCAATTTGGTTGCGATCCTCGAGTTCATCGATGATTGTTGACCATGTCGCGTTCTTACGTAGGTTTGAAGCGTTTCCGAGGATATAAAGGCCATGCTTGGCTCTGGATAAGGCGACGTTGATGCGGTTTGTACTCTAAACTTTGTCATGAGTATCATTCAACGATGTTTACATTCCAGGCTTACCTTAAGGAAACCAATAGAGGCTGAGTGCGTCTCGTACGTGCCGGTGTTGCGGACTAGCGACACAATAACAATCTTCGCCTCTTGCCCCTGGAAAATATCAACCGTCCCAAGGCGGATCTGTGATACCATTCCAGAGACTTTGATCGCGTCGCAGATCTGCAACTGTAATAGAACGTACCTGTTTTGCCACAGTGACTTCTTGGAAAGTCACTTCGTCCTCCAGGCCTTGTTTCGCCAACTGTTGTTCATCTCGTTCGTCCACCGATACCGCAATCTTCAGATCTCGTAGGGTCGCGCGAACCTTCTGCAGCTGGCCAAGGTATGCACATAAAACGGCGATATCGCCCTCTCCGTTGTAAACCCCTTGCCGCAGGAAGTATAGAACAAGATCACGGATCATGGCGACCTTGACCCCGAGTCAACCATATCGTCTTAAACAAGAGTCATGAGGTACTTACCTCATATTCATTGTACTTTGATACTGAGTCTTCAGCGCCGTTCTCAGCATTTATGTGGTTCAGGAAATACACGTCCCTTTGCATCCCTTGTACTGGGGGGTACTTGTGGACAAGCTCGTTATCTTCTAATCGTTCGTACAAAATTTGACTGGTGAGACGGACTACAGTGAGCACGATGTGCTTGACGTGGCCAGTGCGTGAGACGTTACTCACCGAATGAAGTGCGAGATGGCAGGCCGCATCCTACGTTGCACGTTGATTTGAGTCATCGGCATATGCGCGTCGGACAGACGCTCCATCAAGGAGCGATCGAGCTTGTACAACTCTTTCCCTCGCTCGCTATCCATAGAGAGAGCTGGTAGCGGCGTTTTCAGGGAATCATGTTGACAGAATAATGCGCCAATCACTAACCGAATGTAGCTAGATTAGGGCGTAACTGCTGGGGGTCTCCGATGCATATAAGATGATGAACTGAAAGAAGGTTAGCTGTGATTCTTCCTCTAGTATTCGTACGCACCGGAAGAAACGAGCGAGGTCAAAATATGTGCTTCAAGTACTTGTCCAGCCTCCTCCACCATCAATACCCTCGGTGCAACGCTCTAACGAGTCACTTACGTTAGACAGTAGCTGAGGAGTTCACGAATTTACTTACACTGAGTAATGAAGTCACTTTCGCAGCACCTGAAAGTCACAAGTCAGATTCAAGCAGGAAATCACTATAACGGCTAGACTCGACCTGTGGTGGTGCAGGCAATCAAATCAACCTTGGCGAGAAGCCGGCGTCTTGTCTGTTTCAAAAGTACTCAAATGGCAATACCACGACGAACACGTAGTTGACTTACCTCGTCTCTGATGTCATTATAGTCCTTACAAGCCTCCTTATACTCGCCGCGAAGCCTGTCATACCTCTCCAAATTAGACTGATAAGCCATGTGTCTGATTTCGCGCTCCCATTCTGAGGCAAGCCGTGTCCGCTCATCCAGGGACATAGACCAGACATGAGGGCTGGTGAGAAGCGCTTGAACGGGCCTCGTGGTAACCGGCATCGGAGGCAGTGAGTCAAAACCGAGTTCCTCAAAGAATGCAGCCACGAAAGGCGGGAGCTCAGCTGGTATCTGCGCCAGGTCACTGTTCTTATTCTTCCTTTTTGACTTCTTGGACCTCTTCGGCTCGGGCGGAATGGGGGTAACGAAAGCGAGATCTTTCCCATCCCTCCAAAACCCGTACAACGTTCGAGCCAACTCCGGGTCTGCACGTCGCTTGCCTTTACCTTGAACTTCTGTCCATTCCCCATTCTCCGCTTCTTCCGCTTGCATACGGCTAAAAAGCTCCTGAATCCAAAATGGCGGATTCTCAAACGACTCTTGGTGCTCCGTGTAATGTATGCTGAGATGAGACTTGATGGAGTCCCATGATAAGACCGGAAGTTGTATCGACATCAACAAGTCGGACATGTCCTTTTCCAGGCGTTTCATGGCGCTATACTGGCGGCCGATGCTCCGATCGAGATTTGATTTTGAAGCTACCTGCTCCAATTTATCCAGCGTGTACTCCGCGATCCGCTCGTCTGAAGATCTTGACCCAAGTCGCACCATGTTCGTCGTGATATTGGAGTCGAGAATTTCTGTCAACATGTGATCTAGCGCATGATTCGTGTATGCGATGAGGACTGAAGGCGATGCTTGAGTCATGAATCATGGGCGACGAGAACACAGTACAGTACCAATAGGTTTCACTTTACTCGCGAAGAGTACCTTCAGAATTTCGCGACCTGTGTAAGACTAGCGCAGATAAGTCAAGATGAGCGGATGGTACATGAAACGAGGCCAGCTAACCTTGCCTGTACCTGGCGGTCTATATGAATGAAACAGTGAGCTTCCATGCAACACGAGTGAGTCTCTCAGCGCACCCTTGCACCAAAGAAACTTCTCTGATCAGAGAGTTGATGACCGCGTCTACTTGTGAGGGGTCGAGGGTGCTGCCGTGCTGAAGCTGTCGACGAGCGGTCTCGACAGCCATCGGCTGAGATATATCAAGATCAGTTATGACGTGGGTAGAGCCTT
This sequence comes from Cytidiella melzeri, assembly GCA_022592445.1. Taxonomy (NCBI): domain Eukaryota; kingdom Fungi; phylum Basidiomycota; class Agaricomycetes; order Polyporales; family Irpicaceae; genus Cytidiella; species Cytidiella melzeri. The sequence goes on along the minus strand of JABYQR010000058.1, from coordinate 124,015 downwards.
TCGCCGCTAGACATTGCAGTTTGAACTTAAAACGTGGAGCCGTAGCGTACTTTGGTGGAAGTACCTGTACATCGGCGATCGAGTCGTGGCGAGCTATATAGCGAGAAAACGGAATCTCGGTTGGCTCGATCGACTGGAGCCTCTCAAGAAAGGGCCTGGATGCTTCATACATGACGCTATTGTCCAAGAGGATCGCGTAGGAGGACGCATTGTTAGACATGTTCTCGTTGCGCAGAGCCATCCACTCGACCTCTGAGTCGAAGAACGACACCTGGATTTGTACGATATCCTCGGAGGCTTTCGAGGACTCAGCGATGTCTTTCGAGTTCGACGACACCACCCCAAGATATGATCTGATTGTTTCTCCAGCAATGATGATGAGCACAACGAGACTTCCGCTTTGGAGACGCTTGCTATGTTCCCAGTATGCGTATCGCTTCTTCCGGTCGTCGTTCCGTGCGGCTTTAGGAGCGTCGAGCAAAAGACCAACTGTAAGGCCACGCCGTTCGGCTTTCATGGGGGAAAAACGGACACTAGTGTAGACATGGAAAAATACCGAGTCGAAGCCGCTCGTTTTGTAAGCCCCGCCTCCCTTTTGAAGCAAGTTTTCCAAGGTCGTTTTTGATCGTGCTTGTCCTTTCCTAGCAGTTTCTGCCATGGTGTACACGTCGTTATAGATTGCCGACACCGAGGCACGAATAGGAGAGCTGAATCAAGAAAGGTGACGTGATTTTCGTGTCTAGACACGAAAGCAGAAAACGTACATCAGTTCCTCACGAAGCAAACGGAATTGAATGTCTAAATGTCGCTCCATGGAATTCTCACGCAGGTGGTGAAGAGCATCTGGCGAGAACACAGGAAGGTATGTTGATTGACATATGAGTTCTTGATGTGTCGGAGCTACGCGTATCTTCGAAATATCTGCAAAGTCGTTGTCGTGCCTGGGGCCTTCGTCACGCAGCTCGCCAGGAGGGACATAAGTCTGAGCCAATTGGACTGTAGTGGCCTGGCGCTTCTGAGCCGCAGTCATTCCAGATCCTGCTTGGCGACCAGTCCTACGATGCTGCTGCGCACGACCAGACTCCCTGGATACAATGTCCGTCAGACGCTCTATCTCCCCGCGAATGTGTCCAGTGACCAATCTGCGGGCAACTCGATCTTTACTGACGATGGGGTCATCAAAGGTAGGCACTGGGGCAGAAATGTCGGAGGACCAAGACGTAAACCACCGCTCAAGATTCAACACCATATCCACAAGCTGAGGATGGTTTTTGATGGAGTCTTTGAATCGGTGAAAGTATCTACAAGGATAATTCAGTATGTTTCTCTATGATTGATCAAAGCGCGTACTCGAGGTAGAGAGTCGACAGTGCCTTGAAGACAACAATGCCGGATAGCTCATTTGGCTGACTTGCATAAGGACTTGGATCCTTCCAGGACTTGCTTGCGATGAGTTCGTCCATGCAACCGCAGACGACTCGTTGGATCTCATCGAAATTGTTCTCGACGAGTGTGTAGAGATGGCTAAGTACAAGGAGTGAGTCATGGATGTGATATAGTCGGTGTTTATATGACACACTTGATAGTCTTATGTATTGTGCTTTTCAATACGAGATCCGAGGTCATAAACTACGTGACATATAAGCTTGAACAACGACGACATCTCTTGCATGACGCACCTCAAAAACAGGAAAATATCCCCGCTGAAAGGAGAGCACGCCGGTGGAGGCACGGATTGATACTGGCTCGAAACGTAAGACGTCTCCTATACGGATAACCCCATTACCCTGTGTGTGTGTTCACATTCGCCTTCCATCGCTACCAATAGCTCGCAACATACCTTGACCATTGAATCCAGGAATGACTAATTCGTAGATGATTATTGATATGATGTCTCGAGAATAAAACAAGTGTTACATACCTGAGCAGTATCTGAGTTCTACCAAGCAATATTAGCGGTCTATAGCTATTGCGTACATACAGTCACGACATACCCAGCTCTTGTTTCTGTCGTTGACACTCGCCAACACATTAACAAAACCTTGCATCTTGCTGGCGTTTTCGAAACGGTAATTGTCCTTTAAGAAGGGTCGGATGTTATTGTGTGCGCTTGAGGGGTCGAGTGTCAAACGCGGTGAGTGTGATGCGCCGCCATTGACGGCAAGCCCTTCCGTTGAGAAGAAGTCCGGTGTACCGTTGTCGACGACCTCTATATTGGGCAAATTACTGGCAGCAGCAACCGAACCTTTGACATGCTTAAATTGGCAGTCGAAGAGCCGATCGCAGGTGCCCATCCCCCAATAGACTCGACAGACTTGATGGGGAGGGTCGTTTGCCGAACGAGCTTGCTGTGAAGTAGCAAATGTGCCATTGCGGCTGCGAGTAGTGCTGGAAGGAGTCAATTGGGGGGACGACGCAGACGCACTTCTTCTATGTGCACCGGCGCTAATTGTGGCGTCGAATGAGGCGGCAGTAGTATGGGAGAACTTGCATGAGTTCCCAAATCTACACCTTGCATCCTTTGCATAATATCTGCATATGCCTTGACGGTCTGTCATAGTTCGAAGTGAAGGAAGAATGGGAGATGGTGGTTGAGAGCAAAGAGGAGACAAGCGCTGCAGACCCACCCCTTTGTTGAACCTGATAAGCTCTGACGGCGAGACGCCAGATCAACATGCGCGGACGACTCTTGAGTCTCTGAGTTGTATCTGAGCTTGTCCGTCCTTGTAGCAAAGACAACTGGGAACACCGACAGAAAGAGACTGGCTACATGCAACTGGAACTTTATCATCTCATTATGTATCAATGGTGTGTCCGCATCGTCAATTGACGCGAAGATTGTGGCTCACCTAGCCCTCTTCCCCGTATCCCACTGTTTCTCTGAATTCTTACGGAGTCATCTTCCCGTTTGCATTCAATTTCCTGCGCTGGTACGCGTGGAAGACAGGTTCTATATGGCCAGCAATGTTCACTCTTCGAAGGTTTGACTTGCAAAGCTTGAACAACTTGTTCGCAAAGTATAGTATAGCTCAGTCTGACGTTGATTGTCGAGGTCGTGCTGCTCAATGTCGGTGTTGACGTTGCAGCTGAAGTCAAGAGGGGGACAACTCATCAATATCATCAAAATTCAAAATTGAAAGTCGATCGCAGTCGGCAATTGCACGCACTGAGTCTGAATAATATCGATGGTGGCGCCCAAGGTCGGGCCAACTCATGCGCCCATGGCCACGGCACAACTCGCGACCATCAATCCAACTTGCGCTATCGTGTCTGCATGAGGTATCTGAGGCTGCTGGGTAGGATGGGTACACATGGAGAGCTGTTTGAAAGCACGAAAATAATTGATAACAGCACTTAAGTCATGACAATACTAAACAACTGGCAAGTCCTCTTTCGATACCCAACCACCTCGATTTCAGCCTCAAATTCCTTCACGTTAGATCTCGTCGCAGCTACAGGTCCTTCTCCCATCCGGAGCGTGCTCATGTGCGCGCTGGCGCCGCCGTACTATGAGCCTTAGAGGGTGGTGTCCATCGGAGCATCCGGGTTTCTCTCGCGGAGGGAAGCGATGAATGATCCAGCCATCATCATGTTCTGCGGGTTATTGACTGTGTACCAGCCGATTTGCATTGTCAGTCTGAGGTTACGCGGCATCATATTGCCGCAAACACGTACCGACTGTCTCCGGCAAGGCATGCACATTATACTCCTTCCCGTTGACGAGGGTAGACATTCCCACGGAGACCTCCGAGTCTGAAGAGCTAGTGGCAGTAGATGTGTACGCCGGAGTTGCACTAGTAGTGGGGCGCGGACTGGGCAGCCAAGAGATGTGGGCCCCCTTCGTGAAGGCTGCTGTGCCGAATACGGGGGGTTGATATGCTATAACGCGATATCGACTTAGAGTGAGTAACCCTGCCTTGAGTATAAAATAGCTGGAACTCACGCTTGGCGACTTTTAGCTCCTCAATGATTGCGGCCACACTGTACCATTGCTCTACAGCAGGTGGCGTGACCAGCGTCCCTTTGCCAGTGGCGACCTCTCCCACTGCCACACGGTCGAGATCTCTCATCTCCGATATCACGTCGATATCATAGAACGCGTCGGGATTGTGTGGACAAAGGGCATCAAGGTCGCCAGAGCTGTCGATGACCACACTCTCGTAGTGGGGGGCTGGTCGCTCGTACATTTCATCCCTCTCGCCACGACGTTTGTTAGCTCTCGTGTTGAGGAAAACTCTATCGGATGTCTCCTCATCTTCTTCCGTGATGTTCAGCTCCTCCAGCTCCTCGGCCAGCTGGTGTACTGTAGGCTTGGGCGACTTCGGCCAACATTCCCGCCATTCGTCTTCTTCATGGAACTCTGCGACGGCCTTAAACTTGTTAAAGCGGACGGTACGCGTACGCACATAGGACGCCGGCTTGTATCGCTGGAATGGAGCGCTGTCAGGAAAGAGGGGGGCACCTGGTTTCGAAGAAGGTCGTTTGAAGCACATGGTGTGCTATAGAAGACAAAGGCGATAGTATCGGAGACGCTGTTGTGGCTTTGTGCAGGCAGGCAGACGCCTTTGTCGTCGCAAGGGTTTTGTTAGCAGATGGGGGGACAATTCCAGATCGAGGGAGGTGGTGACCTTAGGGAAAGGACGCTTTGGCCGGTGCTTCGAGGGTCACTCGCAATTGATGGGGGATTGAATGTCCGCCCCTCGGCACTCAGCTACTGCCTATATAGGCAGTTGTCTGCAGCATTCTCCAAGTGCGCAGAACGCTGTGCATAGGACTTCATTATATGTTTTTCTAAGTTAAAAAGTAAAGTCTTTATTCCCTTTCCTGCTCCTGTCGGATCTTGGCCCGCGAAAGGTGGCCTGCATTCAGCAAGTCGAGCTTCGCCATGAGTTTTCAGGTAACTCTCTAAGCTGCTTTATGTTTCCAGCCTCGGTACACTCGACAATCATGAGCTGACTCGATCAGACATGCCAGACACCCAGCAACCACGCACTGATACCAGTAGCTATAGTGCGTGAGGCCCATGCAATGACTGCGGTCGCCTCAGATAAGTCTACATATTACCTCATCCTGCAATCGCATCAAACCACGTATCCCTCTGCGCTGGTGGTGACTGCTGTACAGGTCAAAAAATCGTCGTGCAGGAAGGCACAGCAAGAACGAGTGGCCTATTCAGGCAACTCAACTCGACGAATTGATCGTCGATGGGATCTTCGTTCAATTGCCTCTTTAGGGCGATGACTAATCTTGGCTTACGCAGGTCAGGCTTAATCAAGCCCATCTGTTAAGTGGCACCACCGCAGGGATAGTCAGCCTGCACAAGGAGTTGCCTAATTACGAGGTCACGTGCACGATAGGCAAGTCGGCGGTACACTCCCAAGCGAATGCGATGTCGGGCGGATATGAGTGCGGGGTATGTCGTTGCGGCCATCAGGGAAAAAAACGAAGTCTCCAAGGGAGTATGGAGTCTTTGGAGAAGTCGCAGAGGACTTGCTTACCCTCGGAAATGGAGCGCCGGGAGCCTTGCGCGTGAGAGGAGGAGTGCTCGGGAGCATGTTGGTAAGATGTTGGAGCACTCTGGAGCGTAATAGTGGGACTTTGGAGCGCAAGGCAGTCGTTGTAGCCCGCTGCTACTTATACGGAGTAGCTGGACTTACTGCGTCTGGAGCACTGTGTAGAACACGTAGAATAGGAAGCATCAATCGTGTATTTCTTCTATTACTGCAATACTACTGTACTAAATTTGTCCACTGTTCAATCAACGTGAGTTTCAGCTCTTACTCGCTTTCTTTGTCACTGCCCTGTTCGGCTCGTGCTGCCAAATCCCGCTGCGCCCGCTGTAGGGCATCTTCCAAAAATCCAGCTGACACACCCTCCTGCGGGAGAGAGATACCTGCAAGGCGGCTGTGTGCTTGATCAGTATCTCATTCACCGCATCAATGATGTTGTACTCACAGTATTCGTTTGTACTGCTGTGCACGCACCACCTTGACACCTTCTGGATTGATGTTCGTCCACTTCTTGAGCTGCTTCATGTGATTGTCGTACTTCTTTTTGTATGCATCTTCCGAGAATGAGAGCTTCGGATTCTCCACACCACTGGCCCATATATCTAAGCCATATTGGAGCTGTGATACTCGAGTCAATGATAGTACTACTTCAACACTGCTACAGAACACTCACCATTGTCAATGCAGCAGCAAGGAGCGGCACAGGTGTTTGACTATATTAATTAGATGCTTAACGTACAAGCGCCGTAGTTACCGTATATATGACTTACTCTGATCAATGCAACAATACACACTTTTGATCCCCAACTCCCACTGTGTGATCCCTCTCAATCTTGATACTCTCAACGCTTTCCTCTACTTGCATAGCCTTCTAACAGGTTATGAGCCCCGGATAAGCTCTTTACCTCACTTATACTACTCTCTGCACTCACTCTCCACCAGTTGATGAGCTCTGATCCCGCTGATCAGTCTCAACCTCGTCGTTCTACACGCGAGCAATACCAAACTGATTTTCTCAGAGGCACCATCCCTCGTATCACTCGCAGAAGACGTACTCCTGTCTTCACTCCTACTCCAACTCCTCCTCCTGCTCCTACTCCTCCTCAACCTACAATGTCTTCTGCTTCTCGCGCTGTTACCCCAGGTCCTGCACCTTCTGACCACGCCCCCAACATCCCTACTACCTCTGCCATTGTCAACCATCCAATTGCCTGAATCACAGCATCACGTCGAGTATCAGCACCCCCCTCAGATTGTCGTCGCACTCCATTCAACACACTCCGCAATGACTTTGCCCGTTGTCACCCCACTAAGCCATCGTCAGACGATAGCAACGATCCTATGGACGACAACGAGGCGCACGAAAGGCAAAGGGGCAAACTGCCCAGAGTCCATCGTGCACCGTCCCCCTCGCCATCTGGCCCTACTGACTCCGCATGAGCGGTGATGTCCCTCCTTTCCGTGCCTCCGAAGCACGATGTGGAGTAAACTATGTCGCTTAGCAACGTCCACAAAGCCTTTGCAGACGTTGGCAAACTCACAGGTCCTGATACCTAGCCGATGTGGAAGTTCCGCGTCAATACTGCAATGTCGACTATCGTCGACTTCTACAGCTATAGGGGTGGTCTTACCATTCCTCAAGAGGTCCAACGTGCCGTCCTCAATGTCCTGGCTGGACACATCGCAGATTCTGTGATGGCAAACTATCTCAACGAGACTGCGCCTCACAGACTTATGGAGAAACTCTCCAAACGTTTCAAACCGACTTCTACTATGTCGGACGCAAACAAAATATTCCAACTCTTCTCCCTCCGCTGTCCTGTCCACGAAATGGACAAACTACTCGATGACGCGCACAATCTTTACTCAAAGATTCTTTCCAAGGGGATTGAATTCCCTCAACACATTTTTTACTCCGCCCTTGTTGGCATCATTCCCCCCGCCTATGCGCTGAGACACTGAGTCACGCTTCAAACTAAGAACAACCTTAAAGACAACACAACCAACCACGAAGTGGCAATAGAAGTGTAAAGGTGTGGAAGCACGGATGTGTTAAAGTGGGCAAGGTGGTCTTAGAGTCCTAGTTTTACCTGTGCTAAAAAAGAGGGACAAGGTTTGTGATAAAGTGTATGTGAAGGGAGCTAGGCGGGCAACTACCACGCGTATTGCGGGTAAAAGGGCAAGTCAGCGCGGAGAAAGCGAAAGAGTTTTAGCGCGGCTCAAAGAGAACGCGCGGGAGACGTCGCAACTTGTAGTAAAACGGCGCCCGGAGAGATGCAGATGGTAAACGCAGGCGAAAAATGAATCTCAAACACAAAACGCGGTCGCTGGTGAAGATGAAGAAGTCGCTGTAAAACACGGGTGCAGTGAAAGTGAACGCAGTAAGCTCGACGCAGTGAAGGTGAAACGCAATGCAGTAACGCAGTAAAATAACGCAATTAAAAAGCAAATGCAGTATAACGAAGCCAAAAGGAACTGTAAGAGACAGACAAATTAATGGAGCGCAAGTCGCAGAATAAGGCTATGTGAGATTGCAGTCAATTTGACTCGACAGACTGCGCGCGGGGGCAGTAGTGTAGAACAACACTTCCCGAGCGGCGATGCGTATTGCAAGCGAATGCATGACCAATGACAACGTTGGTAGAGCTGGTAAGATTGAACTGTACTAGTTTGCACTCGTGGTCCTTGCCTTCAAAGTCCGGTGATAACCAACAATCTGGGTGCAGCACGCGCGGGCGATCACAGTCGAGCGGGACGAAAGGTCCTGAGCGTAGGGAAATTGGGTGGTCGCTCTGAGTGTCGCAATAGGAGCAGTTATCAAGCGAGTCCGTGACGGAGGCAACGGACGACGCTGGCAAGGGTGATTTAGGAGTAGATCTCCACCAGACCTTGTACTGGTTTTATATATATATACTAGTAGACTAGAGGAAGGATTGAAGAAAACCATGGACCTAATAGTACAGCAGGCATTATTAAAAGCCTCTAGTAGCAATATATTCCTGTTTTCCTTCCATATAGCAGCCGGTCCATACCCACAATAGGTAGGTAGCCATCAAACCTGGGCGGCAATGGATCTATTTTCTCAAATACGCACCACATTCAAATTTTGACTACGGATAACCCTAATATATCCATTCTATAAGCTGATGTCATACTGTCATCTGCTACGAGAGCGGGAGGCGGGATGAGTACGGTGTGAATGCTTCCCGCGGAGCGCTTGTCCCTCATCTGCACTCAGCGCTTGTGTGCCGGGATTGCACACGAGCGTCTTTTACCGCTTGTTCTGCCACTGCCACGTCGGCGCTGTCCCGCCTCGCATCCTCGCTGCTCTCGCCCTTGTTCTCCGGTGGGCGAAGCAGAAATCTTCAAAACCCTGTGGTCGCAAGAGCTGGGTCCCCAGCGGTAAAACAGCATGGCTCGAGAGTTTCAAAACTGACTGGGATGACGCTACAGCGAGTGGAAAGGCGACAAAATTCTACGACACAATGACCACAGCTTGGATACTTCGCTATGGCTACAATCTACCTCTCGAGCAGGATCCTCCTGAAGACGATATCATGGATGTGGCGCCGGTCACTGGTGAAAAGGTTCCGGGAACGACTGGACTTTCGGAAGACGAGGCGGCAGCAAAGGTAGCATATTATGCAAAAGTTCGAACTGTAAGTCCACAGCTGCCACCTGTCTTGCCAATTCACATATCATTATAGAAGTTGTGCATGTGGTATTACCACCGCTATTGCAAAGTTACAAATTCCGCAATGAAGGAGGAGGCAAACATTTTGTTTTGCAAGATGACCAAGCAATCCGTTGATCAAGTGCGACGCGTGGCCGATTACTACTTCTACCAGACCATACACTACAAGTAAAAGATGTGCGAAATGTTTGATCAGCAGTATGAAGAGGCTGTCGCGGCTGCGGTGAACAGTGATGACAAACCATCGCGCCTCAAAATCCGGCAGAAGGTAGTCAAAGAATTCTGGGACAATGAGAGTCCTGAAGTGAAAGCACGTATCAGAGAGCTCGCGGAGGCCGACTATCAGCAGTGGCTCAAGGAGTCCCAGGCCAATACTGATGCACCGGAGACAGCCTTGGATTTTGAACAGTATGTCTATACCGTCTACCATTAAGACCTGAGCTGATCCAGGCCAGATGTATCATCAATGCTGAACCATTCGTGAAAGCCATCGCTGAGGGACTGTCTGAGCACACAGGCATGGTGGTTTCAATCCTGATCGCTGGCCCAATCCCGTCTCAACAGGGCCGTATCGGTATGCGAAGGTGCGTATCCGTTTTATGGCCGCGTGCTTTACACTTACACCCATGCAGCTTTCATTGCGGTGAGACGCCTCAGGCGTTTCCTCGACAGTGGCCTGAGTTTGACCCTGAGGAATTCAAATCCGTTGAGACCTCAATGGTCACCTTCGCATCTGCTGTTTACTCCGAGGACGAGTGTCGTTGTCAAGCTCTATCTCCCAGCACGCCGTTGAGGGAACCTAGTCCATCTGCTGCCACCAACGCTGAAGGCGAGCTAGACAATCCGAGGCCGGTCCCATTGAGCGCTCCAGCCGTGCCTGGGGAACAAACCGCCACCGTCCAGCAGCCAGCGCCCTCGAGATCGGCATTGCCCGCCGCTGACGTACAACCTGTCGAACCGCCGCCGCTTCTACGGAATTCTCCTACCCCGTTGCCACCACCCGCAACACAGATTTTGGCCACAACGCCAACACCACCCTTGACACAGGCTCCCGCCGTAACGCCGACAGAAACCATGCTGCCTGAACCATCAGGTGCATCTTGTACACCACCAGCGTCTCAAGTGGCCCCACGGCTGCCAGCTTCCCCTTCCTGTGTAGGTGCAGATGCGAGCATCCATGCTTTGTCATTGCTGCCTTCTAACAGCGATGCACAGCCGTAGTCACCTATCATCGCGCTCACAGGCTCGGACTGCCCCGACAAGCTGCAGAGCGCATATAAGCCAGTTGTAGAAGCTGTGTTCAACGCACCATGGACAGCGTGCGTGTCTCAATTCATTCGTCAGCAAGCAAAAGCCGGCTTCGACGACCCAAGGGGTAATATCTTGCCCGGCGATGGCCGCCTGGACGAGATCGCTGAGTGGTTCAAGCACGGCCGCCCTGCAGCTGGTCCTCGTATTCAAAGCCACTCCATGTTATTGGAGAAGCTGTCCCAGTGGTGCATCGCCGTCCGACTGGTCTAGTTTGATTAGGCCAGGTAAAAATGGCATATTCTTAATTCTTTGTGGTCTGTTGTGGGTGGGCAACGCAATCTTCGAGCAAGGCCAGGACAGTATTCTTGCTGAGTGGTCTGCCCTCGTCGACGATGTGACGTGGGTTCTTGAACATGACACAGAAAGCGCGCCAATTCCCGGCACCAGTAAACGTCCACTCACCCAGCCTACCAGCTCGCCTCGCAAGCGTGCAAAGCGGTGAGTTCACGGCGCGTATCCTTCTCACATCTTCGACCTCATCGGGCATGTTCCCGCCGCCGCCGTTCTGCTCCGCCCGTGCTGTTGTTGTCTCTCTATTGTACTGCTCTCGTCGTTATATGTTCTGCTTGTTCCCTGCCACGTACTCTCTTGTTGTTGTTTACTTTACAATCAATCTGCATTAACTCAAAAACACCGACATTGTGACCATTTATTCAAGATATACAAACAAAAAACTAAGACATCAGGCAGTTCTCCAAGTCCTCTACTGCGCGTTCCCTAGCCACTGTGAGATTGTTGCGGGTGACAGCGAGTCCGTTTGTCCGCGCATGTACTGTTGCAATGTCGGCATCCAGGCAGCCGAGCTCAGCAGCGAATGAGGCTACTCGCTGTTGCCGAGCCTCCACTTCCTCTGGTTCTCCGCCTGGCATCTCCTGCTCCCAGAGAACACTCTGCTCCGCTGTCGCCAACTCATTGTTGGGAGAAGTACGTTTGACAATAAGTTCGATTATATGCTCCTGCAGCGCGAGAAGCTCATCGTCAATACCAGCGATAGCAGCCTTGAGAGCGATAACCTTTGCCTTTAGACATTCCTCTTTAATAGCCACGTTCTCAGGCTCGCCTAATTCAAGATCAATATGCAGTGCATACTGCGTTGGACTGACGGACTCACTGTCAGAGTGAACGCTCGACGCCGGTGATGTATAGGTTTGAATTGCAACACGTTCAACATTGTGCGCAGCATCCATGATGGAGAAAGAGGAGTTAAGATCTTCAGTCGACACGTACGCTAGCTGTTAAGTATCCAGCTATTGCCTCGCGTTTGCCTCGCGGTGATCCGACACGCTCAAAAGCTACACAAATGTCAAAACAAACTGAACGCGTGATCTTTGTAATCAAACTCAGTATAACTTCGCTGAGCGATATCTTTGATGTACCGTTGCCCACCCTTCCTCCTCCTCATGCCTCTTGTCTCCTTACTTCTTTCTCTCTCTTTTTTCTCTTTCCTTCGTGCTTATATGTCCTGTCGTAGGACTACCGTGCATACCCCATCAGATGACTCTGATGACTCGGACAACGAGTGGGAATCAGTTGGCGATGTGAGCGAGTGGGCTGACAATAGCATGATGCTCACGTTGTATCCATGGGACATGGAGCCCATCCAACGACCCAGAGGTACGTGGACGCATATACCCTAGTATTTTTTTCTGATTATCAATTGTATTATCCACGACGAGCAGCTGAGACCCATTTGCCATCGCGTTTGCCGTCATCTCCCACAACGCCGCCTCGCGTGCCTGACTCTTCACCGACATCAACGCCGACCTCTCGGCGCCGCCCATCTGCTACCACTTTAAGTGGTATCTCATGGCTATCACACGATATCCAGACAGTGCAACTCCAGTCCGCGGCTGTGCAGGTAGATGGAAAAGTCTTTATATTGTCACCAATGCCGCTATCCGAGGCTGAGCTAGCGCACAAACTATCGAGCTCTGCATCACTATCTCCAGCTTCGGCTGCCTCACACACGTATACGGCGGCCTCACGACGCGCTGCACCCTCAAACTTACGCGACACCCATTCTTCACCATTGCCGCCTTTAAGCGCGGCTAGCTCATCACATACTCCCCCATCAAGTCTCACACACCATACATCTGGACCCACCGCTTCCTCCAACAATCTCTTCTATCGATCACATTTCCCCGTGTCTCAGGATGCCGCCGGGGCGGCGTCATCGCCGCGCCAATCACCAAGCACGCAATCGGCGAAAACTATGCACGGGTGTTCATCTAGCCCGTCTCCTTCGCGACCCGGTTCTGTCTGTCCCCTCCTTATATATACCCCTTCTAACCTCAGGACTCCCCAACCGTCTCTCTCCCGCTCTCCCACTCACTCTCCCCCTCATTCTCCTTCGCACTCTCTTCCCCATTCCCTCCGTTGTTCACCTTCTGTCCCCGATATCAATGTGTCCCCTCTGTTGTCATCTCTGTCTGCGTCGTTGTCATTCGTAGTCTCGTTGTCGTTGTCTTCTGCTTTCCCATCGCCGTCTCCCTCGCTTTTCTTCCTCAACAATTTATGTCCTGTCTCCGCCATGGGTCCCGTTGGTTCACCTGTGGCAGTTTCGCCGTTGTCCAGCTCAGGTATTGATGGTTAGTCAGTCCTCGCATCGCTTATTTGGGGATTAATTGTTGCATATCTCTAGTGTCCCCTACGCCGGAGATCTATGTTGTATCCTGGGATTGGTCACCGGGTGTATATTTCTCAAGGTGAGTGGTACCTTTGTTGTGCCGAACATAATGTCTCAAACATCAGTAGATCTTCTGCTGAGCTGCACTGGCGTGATTGTCCTATGGCCGTAGTTGAGGTGTTTGAGGACAAGGACGACACGCTCGTGGCTTAGGATAACATCCTGACTGACGTTACCTATTGTCGCTTACCTCGTCAAGGGCCAGGTCCAGATAGACGTGTGCATGAGCGTTTGGCGATTGTGCGCCCTTGTGTCTATCCTTATCTGTTTGGTGAAGATGGTGTTCACAGGCGCTATATTGTAGTCTTTCAAGGATTGGAACCCGGTGTATATTCGTCATAGTAAGTAGCAGGTGGTGTATAGTTCAATGGCCGCAGTGCTGATGAGGTGTAAGGCTGGTTGCTGGCCCTCATGTCATTGGGATCTGGGGTGCTGTTTGGCAGGGGTATTCAACACGCCCTATTACTGAAAGTGTTTACGCTCGCGCAAAGGAGGATGGGATAGTGCACGCGCTGACTTTGTTATTCCCTATGCCGATCTCTTGTCTTCAGTTGTAGTCTTGCTGTTGTTGTGTCTGTCCCTATGCCTATATGTTGGTTTTTTTTTGTTTTGAATGACAATTGATTTGCGCACTACTCTTTGCTTGCAAATGGGTCTAACCCTAACCTCAATGTATCTAAATGTGGTAATTTTGTGACCAAAGCAGTAAGATTGTTGTCCCTATGTAGTGGAGACGAGGGAAGGCAAAGAGCCAACAGTCCTTGTAGTGTTTCGCTGTGTTCATTGACTCGAGAATACATCATGTAGGTCTTCAATGTCGGTTATGATACAGAGAGCTTGCCTCGCACGTCCTGTGCAATATCAGTTGAGGCGAGAGCGGTAGGATACTTGGATTCATGAAGTCGGGATTCGCGTTGTGAACGTCAGGTACAGTTGCGGACAATCAAAGTCAACGAGAAATTTGACCAAGTTTTTTGCGGAGTTTTGAGTATCTGGATAGCTCAGGATTCAGGAGAGCATTCCAACGCACCCAAAATTATGACATTTGCACAAGCCGTTCCGGCGGAAATTCCATATTCAGTAATTGTACCCTCCAAAATTGGCCAACCCCCTGAAAAAATGTGATAAATTCAGGGAAAATACGCCAATTGCTCCCTTTCAGGTGGCCGGCCATGATCCTGAAGTTGAGGAACATTTCATCAAGGGATTGGCGCTTAAAATATTGTTTATTCTTGGCATTTTACTCTCTTTTCCACCTCAAAAATGGGTCGCGGAAGGCCCCTGAAGGCTCTAAAGCGCAACATAAGCAGCCTACAAAACCAATTTAAACATTCTTCCACGCCTGCCAGCCCACCTGGTGCCGCCGAGGACAATAATATCACTGATCCCCATCACAGTCATCCCAATGATGACGAGATCAATTCTGTGACCTTTGACACACTATTCCACCCCTTCCCGGATTTTTCGCGTGCCTTTGGTGCCCAACACGAATTTGTTAACCACGCAGATGCAAGCGAGGACAAATTTTGCGAAGATGATGACATGTTTGACTCAGATTGGGAGAGGGACATGGAGGATAAGGAGTTTTGTGGACAGCTGGTCGGCATGGCTGTAAAGAGTGGAGATGATCCTCGCGACAAAGACTGCATCCCGCCAGCACTGCGCCGTGAGCGGCAGAAGCAAAAAAAGCAAAAAAGGCGTCAGTTTTTAGACTCATTCTCGAGAAGAAAAGCTCTGATGCACAAAACATTATATAGCCCGCCCAAAGACATACGGAAAAGGTCCCGATCTCGCAAATTGTGCACCAAGGACTCAGAGGAGATACAAAAAGGCACTTGCCTCCCAACAAAGCCTGGATATGTTTGGCTTCGCCTGTCGACCACAGCCAAAACCAGCTGCGCCGACTCCACTTACTATTCCACAACCAATAACCAAGCCTTCATCTGACTTCCCTTTGCCTGTTCAGTGCCTGACGGATGACGAGACGGGGAGCAGCAACCACTCAAGCGAAGACGATGCTGAGATGTCAGACGCAGCAGGTGGCACCCGAGCTGAAACCCCAGCAAGCGATGCTGAGCTTTCAGATGATGACGAGGATGGCGTGCCTTGGGAGCTCAAAGCTGAGGTGGACGAGTTGCGTGCCTGTGCATCAACTCCGGTTGCCAGTGTCCGCAGCTGGAAGACCTTGCGGAAGCGTATCAAAGCTACCTTGAAGCAGAAGAGCAAGGTTCTCCCGCTTTCCAAAGTCAATCAGCTCATGATTCTGTGATTCTTTGCCACTCTGCGACTCAAAGGTGTTCGGCGGATTCCAGCTAGTGTCCAGATTGCTGCACAATGGCACGAGGGAGAGGGTCACTGGTTTGCGAGGCGGGTGCGTGCGCTAGCTCGACACTACCAGATCTACGAGGCATTGCCAGAGGAGAAGCGAGGCGGGAAACGGAAAGCAAGAACTCTCCTTTTGGATGAAACCATCAGTGGTGCGGCTCGCGATTGGCTCATGGCACAGACGGCGGGAGATGTCACACCACGTGGCTTCCAAAAGGCTTTGAACGATGAAATCCTTCCCACTCTGGGCGTCACCCTGAAACGGCCGCTCTGTGAGCGGACAGCACGGTGTTGGCTGGTCAGGCTGGGCTGGCGACGGACAGTCCTGCAAAAGGGTGTTTATATGGATGGACACAAACGGGAGGATGTTCGGAAGTACCGTGATGATGTTTTCTTGCCAAGAATGGCTGTGTTTGAAGCAAGAATGACTCAATACAAAGTTGTGGATGGCGAGCTTGTCGCGGTGCCACCAAACTTGAAGCCTGGCGAGAAGGAAATCATTGCACAGTTTCAAGATGAGTCATGCTTTCATGCGAATGAGTTCAAATCCGCAGCATGGTGAGTGATGCACTTTCCCGCTCCATATTGCTCACGCTAATGTTTCTCAGGTTACAGGAAGGCCAAACCATCCTTCAGAAGAAAAGCCGTGGCCGCCTAATCCATGTCTCTGATTTTGTCAATCAAGTCACAGGCCGTTTGGTGCTTCGGAATGCAAACAGCGAGATCATTAAGGATGCTCGCAAAGTTATCTATCCCGGCTCCAACGGCGATCCATGGTGGGACCACAAACAGCTTCTCGAGCAAGTCAACCAAGCTATCGAGATCTTTGAGGAGGCGCATCCTGGCTGCCAAGTGCTTTTCATCTTTGATCAGTCCTCAGCCCACGCGTCGCTCGGCCCAGACGCTCTGCGTGCCTTCGAAATGAACAAATCCAATGGCGGGAAGCAGCGCGTACAGAAAGATACAGTCATACCTCAGACCAACCCTGTATCCGCGCACCGTGGCAAACCACAGAAGATGACACTGGCGAACGGCGAGCCGAAGGGACTCCAACAAGTTCTCGAGGAGCGCGGATTTGATGTGAAAGGCTTGCGAGCAAAATGCAAACCTGTCTGCCCATTCGAGAGCCGGAATTGCTGCATGGCTCGACTCCTCAGTCAGCAGGATGACTTTGCAAACCAGATCTCGTTGCTCGAGGAACTCATCAAGGGTGCGGGTCATGAATGCATCTTCCTTCCAAAGTTTCACTGTGAACTCAATCCAATCGAGATGGTGCGCTTCAATTTGATATTCATATTGCTCACCTAATGTTTCTGGTTGATAGTATTGGGGGTGGTGCAAGTATCGGTATCGCGAGATGCACAAGAAGACGTTTGACGATGCGAAGACGGCGGCATTTGGATGCCTAGACAAGTGCCCGACCGAGGTAATCCGGCGGTTTGTGAATCGCTCGTGGCGGTTTATGGATGCCTATAGGAAAGGGTTGACTGGAAGAGCGGCGGCGTGGGCAGTACGCAAGCAGCGGGGTCATAGGACTGTGTCGATGAGTGCAATGATGTCGATAGAGGCTGTCCTTAAAACCACATAGGTGCCTAAAACTGGCGTTGATCAGACCCAAAAATTTGGCCGCCCCAAAAACGTCGTGGCAAAAACTTCGGAGTTGTGTTTTATGGCTCTTTCAGCCTTTCTGAGTCTGTTCCTGGTATCAGTTTCCCTAAAAAAAATCTACTTCAAGCGCTACAATATTTGTTGAGTTTGGTTGTCCGCGACTGTAGTTCATACACCTTATACAGTCTACAAAAACTGGACCCCGACCGCTGCGTGCAGCATGTAGGCAATGAAGCCACAAGCTTCAGTGACACTCATGCGGGACGACACTGACAATGATACGGGTGATCTGCAGAAGACGTGAGGACACTGTAGTGGAGGCGTGGTCACATCACCATGAAGGCGGTAACTTTATGGTTACAGGTTTATTCAAGGTGACTAGGCACCTGGCAGGTGTGAGAGTTACAGAAATAAGTGGTGCGTTGGTGGGGGGTTGCATTGTCCTTAGACGAGGTATAACAAACAAGCAAATACTTCAGGGAAATGAATTCTTGCGACGTCAAAACCGACGTCCCGGGCAAACTCTGAAAAATGCGCGGTGACTAAAAGAGACAACCGTGATAAAGAGTTTGCTGATGGTCAATCTCGGCCTTGAGAACGACCTTTTCCGTGTTCCTGCTCCACTGTACTTCGATGCTCTGGATTTCCTGGAAAACACACAGCAGTACACAGTCAGAAACGACAGCAGCGGATAGAAGAAAGTGTCACATACAAGCTGACATTGGCCCATTTTCTGACTCTTCCCGGCAAATATGCTCCTATAGAACAGTCTCTGAGTTATTTCATCCCGAAACCTCATTGGCAGAAACGTACCCAACCGTCCACTCATGACCCTTCAACTGATCAACCTTGTATGCATCACCAAAGAGAGCCTCATAATCCTGCTCATCTCTATACCGGCGGATCCACACTTTAGACGTCGGCTACGAGTTTTTCGATAAAAGAGGGCACATTCAAGTTGTGCTGAGTGTGAGCAATGCGTCCTCAACATAGCAGCGCACCTTGTTGTTCTCAGTGGGCTGTATCAACGTCCCGCTGCTACCAAACACAAGCTCAAAGTCTGCCTGCGTGAAATGATCTTCGACTTTGACAGTGCGTGGCCCGCCCTGCCACTTTTCATTCTTCGCCGCCTTCTTCAACCTTCCCGCCTGTCATTCAGCATCCACCCATTCCCACCATATATAACGAACATGCAGAGGGAGAAAATGTTGAACGTACTGGTCAAAAAGACTCTTCCCCCGGGTCTTCCTCGTCTTCGCCTCGTTCTTGGCGCCAGACCCAGACGAACCTGATCCAGACGCCACGGGTGCAGCGGCGCCAGGGAGAATCATCTGCAAAGCGTTCCCCGTCGTCTTTTGTTTCTTGTTACCACGTAGCTCGTCCTCCAACTATAAAATCAAGTGCGCGATTAACGAATGCAGTCTTCACCATCACGGGCAGAGACCCTCGGACATACCTGAAGAATCCGCGTCCGCAACGTCTCGACAACCTCCGGTGTGGGTGGGTACGGTATAGGTTTAGAAACATCAATCAAAACTGTTTTCCACAAGCTTTCCTATCAGCAGAAACGCTCCCAGACTACGTGACAGCAGACTCAAGACTCACCGTCCGCTGTTCTAGCACGTTTCCCCAACACCTGTTGCTTGCTCTGTATCGGTGGTGTGTTGACAATTTGGATGTTCAGTACAGTGGGTGTGCCAGCCATCGTATCTAATTGCGGCTGGGGTGCGGGGAGGTTTAAGCGAAAAAGTCAGGCGATGACTGGCCCGGAGGTCGAGCTGGCCTGGGTGATGCGACGCGTCCAGTCACAGCGCTGCCGCGTTACGTCACAGTAGATAATTAGTCACGCTTCCCCCATACTTTCTGGACTCGTCGGAGGGAACTCGAGCATCTGCAAAGCAGCAACACAACTACTATCTGTATGTACACGTTCTATTACAATCGCTATCACCGCCAAGCATTAAATCGCAGAAACACTACCCGAGATTTTCCTTCTTCTCAAGACCCCTTTGCTTTTCGTCTCTCAACTTTGACAATAATTGAGCACGGCCTGCGGGAACTCGAGTTGCGCTGCCGTCGAAGGCAGCGCGTTGATCTGCATGAGCAGCCCCGCAGCCATATGCCACGCGAGGTGACAATGGAACGCCCACAATCCCGCTACAAAGAGAAAAGAAGAAACGCAAAACGCATCTCAAGTTCAGATTTTCATGGGATATCAAGACAAGAAAAGAGGCTTACGGTTGTCAATCACAAAGCGGATGACCATCCACGAGTATGCGGGGATGAGGAAGGTGTCTCGTCTGAGGGGGTTAGTTGCATTGAGTGACTGGCCTTGATACCGTCCGACGTCGGTGCCCATACTAGTCGGACCATGAATTTAGAGCTTGGGGGAGCCTATATTTTTCGAGGGACTTACATCCAAGGTCTGTGTCCGTGCAAGTGGAAGGGATGATCGCCGTCGTCCAAGTTATCCTATTCACGACGAGCACTGATCAAAAGTTGCTGTAAACTGGGACGTGTAAAACTCACGATGATCAGATCGACAACCTGCCACGAGTCCTCCGTGATCATAAATTGATCTCCAGGCTGCACGCTCCCCCCGTCAGGAGCGTACGTAGTCGACTTTGCAAACGCGTTTCGAACATTCTCGAGCGTCGAGGTACCTTGCAGTGGTAACCAGCTCTACATCCACACCCACACGGAACTATCAACTATCCGCCATTTTTGAGGATACCAAAGTCTTCCACGTACCGTGCCATTCATAAAAGCCAAAAACTCACTATTATTGTCGTCTTGAAGGTCAAACTCGATATAGTAGGGTCTGCACGAGAAAACTATGTCAGCTTCACAACCCACACACACACAACCAAACTTACTTTGTGCGTTCCGGCGGGGTATCCTCCCCTGCCGGCACAAGCAAATTCATATTCATATCCTGAATCCCCTTCACACTTGGCACACCTGGATCGTCCGTCGCAGCAGGTAGGCTATCGTTCGTCGCACTCGAGTACTTGACGATCCCCCTAATATCCAAATTCTGACCCGGCTGGTCATACGTGAACATGTCGGACTGCAATCCCGTGCGCATCCAATACCTTCCGTCTCCCTCCGTCTGATTCGTGTGAATGAGGACAGAGTACCGTTGGGCGACGGCAAGCGTGAGCCCTGTGACGGTGTAGGGCTGGACGAGCGTGCCGTCGACTTCGATGACGGTGAGCGGGTGGTAGTCGAGGGAGAAGCGGATGGAGGCGAAGGAGCCGGTGTTGACAAGACGGATGCGGTAAGTTTTGTTGGATTCGACTGTGAACTAAGAAAAGCATCGGTAAGGGCTATGGGGGAAAGGGGGAGGGTGCGTTACGTTGAAGTAGTCTCCTCCGCTACCGTACTGACCGAGACCATTCAGAACCTTAGATTGAATGTGAGCCTAGAGTATTTGGAATATGATTTCTGAAAACATACGCCGCCATCTGGAACAGGTTCGTTTCCCGGAGTACCAGCGATGCCGAACGGCTAAAAGACAAATGGTGAACCAAAGTCGACATTTTCTCAATGTAGAGCTTTACTGAGAGATAGTCATCCAAGAGATCCTGGCTGAAGTCGTGGTACAAATCGGCCATCTGAACCATGAGTTCACCGTCCCATGTCGGGAAGTTTTTTGGTGCAGGATCCGAAGGATGAACCACGAAAGCACCCGTCATGCCGTCGGTGTACTGAGTAGAAACTGATTGCACACGCGTCAGTGGGCTGCACAGTGACTGTAGCAATGGAGTACTCACAGTCTGTGTTTGGCAGCGGAGCAAGTCAGCCTCGTTCCCTGATAGCGTCAAAGACTCACATACGGGAGCTATACGATAAGGGAGTTAGCTCACAATCTGATGCACATAGCTTGACTTACTGGTACCACGTTGTCCCAGAAAATTCTCCTAGAGTGAAGCTGACGTTTATATTCAGCATAGGACCTGAAGCAACCTGGGAAGCACTCACTTGTACACCAAGGACTGACCTGGAGGTATGCCGCACTCGGTGATGCCGAAAGTGCCATCGTAGAAGTTTGTCTGGTTTTGGAACTAACATTGTCAAAGATGATCAATTCGCACGTCAATAAAAGGTTTGTGGATCACTCACAAGACCATGCCAATGGATTGCTCTGGGCAATGTTAGATACAAAAGTAACTCTAGTGTAACACATGCTCACTGACGTTCGGTTGGTCAGGGTGTTCGTCACGTTCACGATAATCCTATCTCCCTGGTTCGCCTCGATAGTAGGGCCAGGGGACATGCCTACAAATGCCGCGTTAGTTTTTTTCGGGACTCGGAGAAACCAGTGTCACCAGACTCACCATTGACCACCAGCATGGGCTTGGAGACACCGTCTTGCGCACCCATCACCTGCGACACCGTAAAGTTGTACGTCCGAGTCTGAGCCGGCTGTCCGACGATAGTGCCCAAGACGAAGTTGTCCTGGGGTGTGGACTGCAACGAAGGAAGATTCGAGATAGTTGGCGAGGCTATGCTGGCAGACGCAGTGCCAGACGATCCATGGTGGCGCTTCAAACCAAGACCGAGTCCGAGACCAAGGGCGAGCGCGAGAACGACTAGGAAGGCAAGCAGGGCACCGATGAGCAGCGTCCTTCTGCGTCGAGGGCGCGGGGTCTGCTGGGCCTGTTTTTCGCCGCGGACGAGTCTGTCGTTGGACATGGTGGTGCGGACGAGGGCTGAGGAAAGGCGAAAATGGCTCTCGAGAGTGCATTGTAGCGGGTAGTACCTGTTGAGATGATGTCAAGAAGGAGCAAACGTGCTTTCTTGATGGACGCTCTCCAATCAGGTGCAATGAGCCACTGGGCGTCCGTATACCATGCACGTTGCACAAGAGCACAAGAGCACTGTCATTTCACTATAAGATAAAGGGTACATCCTTACTTTATGTCGGCTCTTAGTCTGAGACTTTCTAACCTATGCTCTGTTTGACAGTCAGCTGCTTGTCGGTCGCGATGCTATCATATGTAGCTGAAGACACAGGGCTACGGGAAAACACCTGGGTCATCTTGCAGCCTTAAAACGATTGATTCCAAGCTCTGAGGGCCATGATCGAGACGTAGACAGGCTGACCACTGCAGGTGCCAGTGAGGCAAGATTTAAATAATAAGGCTGATGGACCCCGAAATCCCTCGACCAGGTCGGTTTCGGGGTCCTGTCTCATGTCCAACCGCGACATTATCCATACCTCGACCAGCAATCCAAGCAAGTCAAACATACCTCCGCCGCACCGGCACACAATGAGTCATGAAGTCTATAAAGGTGTGTGTCAATACAATCTACTCCCTGTCTGGCGAACTCGGAGACCCCAAAGAAGATGAAGCTTCACATTTTTGTACGGGTCTCTGTGGCATCCGACGTATGGCAGACTCGCCCATTCGTGGTGGCCAGCCTGTTCCAGATGGCGGTGTACGTTCAATGAGCATACTTTAAATCTTTTATGCTCACCTACAATCTACAGGTTATGAATGGTTTCGGTCAGTACGGTAGGGAAGATGTTTACTGTAACGTGACGCCCCCCTCCCCCATTTCCTGCCGTAGCTCTTACCTTTACCTTTCTATTCCTTAGTCCACACTCGAATCCTACCGCGTACGTCTTGTAGACACTGGCTACTTTGCCTCCATTTGCTTCTCCCTCGACTACCACTCGCTCACCGCTACGAGCCTTGGCCCGACATATGGGACCACGCCGACGATGCCAACGCTGGCAATCTGCAGAAGCTAGCTCAAACCGTTGCACAGAAGGTCGTAGCATATCTGAACGTGAGCAGGACTCATAATCACCAGAGGATTACCGAGACGTCAGGTTGAAAGAGCCCGATAATGAATCGCCACTGTAAGAGTATCCCTTCAGCCGCCTTGTGCTACTCGAACTGCGACATGTCTTCACTGCCAGCTGGCAGCCAGTTCTTGTGGCTCTCCCTCAGTTTCCACATCGCTACACGCACCTGCGCGAATAGACTGTCTGAAGTGTACTGTGCCTTGCTCGACTGCATTGATCTTCTCGGGGGGTTTTTTTTATCTGATTTATATGTCATTAGCGCGTTATCTCAGGCCGCGCACAGAATGTCTACGATTCAATTCTTCTTTCGGGCAGGAGCCAGGACAACGTTCATGAGGAGGTACAAGCCACTTTGACTCCCTATGCATTGCCACGCCTCCGGTTTACTCAGGTAGCGCCGCTTCACTGCTTCCATCTTCACGCGGGTCACATTCAACCCTTTCCATGGCGGTGGTTCAACTGACCTTCAGGTGCGTGTGACATCTCCGTACAACCCGCAATGGGCAGTGCACACCAGGATCCTAAGAGCTGATTATCAAGTTCATTTCCGCTGCCGTACGTCAAATTTCATACACATGACAGTCTGTATATGGAATCCTCGTCGCACAGTAAGCGGTTCCCCCAAGAGCGGACATGAGGCAAGCCAGCTAGCTATAAGGTATGCGCGGTGGTACGAGATAGCCACCTATAACCTCTTGCACTGCCGCAGCGCTGACTCCAACCCTCAAATCCTCGCAATGATAATCATCAAAGATCAGCACATTTCTCGTGCTCCCTACGACTGCACAGAGAGCGAATTTGGAGAGCTGTGCCGTCTCAATAGCTCTGGAAGGCTGGTGGAAAGGGCGTGCATGCTCGCCTTTCGACCAATGTACCATGAAATTCGCTTTGCAGATCCAACCGCAGATATGTCGTTGGTGAGATTCCACTATCGGCAATCTCTCTATCATCCTGATTTCACTGGCAGTGTTGGTGTGGATTGCGAGTGAAGCACAGTTTGCTAGAAGAGAGATCAGGAGAACTGGCGACAGCATTTCCCCGTGATCGTGATGCGTACGTTGCACCTTCGCGTTGTGAGCATATAGTAATTGACATTGACGAGTGTCTGTCAGACAACCTCATCGCCAGACTGGCGCGGATATCCCTCCCGAGCTATTTCAATATATCCTGGATGCTATGGAATCAGACACCGCTAGATTGCGTGGATACACACATGATGCACTACGCTCAATAGAAGCTTGTGCGCTCGTTTGTAGGTATTGGGCAGCACTATGTCGCCCGATGCTGCTAAAAGGGCGGCTACTCAGCACCACCTCACTCAGCATGGTACGCTCTGTACAATGCATGATTAGGTGGAAGGGCAGCAATCATATAGGAAGCCTCCGTCCACTGGTGGCAAACCGCACATTCCATGTCTCTGTGCACGTTGACCACGACGAACAAACGAGTCCATGGCTGCACAATGTGCTGTTCCTTGGTATCAAAACGAAAGCGTATGATCTCACACTCACTGGGTCCGCCTTTGCCAATTACATGCGCAAATCAGCCTCTCCGTCGCCGTATGGGAACATACCAAAATCATTGCCGGCCCATTACACTCCATTCACTACGGTTGTTTTGTCCAACTTCCACGCATTCTCGTTCAATGCTCTCATCAAGCTCGTTCAGCGTTTCAAGCGCGCACATACCATCCGTATCGACAAAGTCACTTGGGACCTGCGGACAGCTCAGGGCGTTGTTCCTGTCCATCGCCGTACGCCGGGTCGAAACGTTGTTGGAGCCGGACCGTTCTGCGTGGACATCACGGAATGCACTGACTCCGCGTTGATATGTCTACAGACATCCTTACTGTACCCAGACTTTCCATTCTGCGCTGTGTCTGTCGCGGAGACGAGTGCAGTAGCCCAGTTGCTGACGAATTTACTTGTCCGACAAGTTAGGTGCATTGCTATGAGCTGGGGTAAGTCTTGATTTACAATGACCGCTGGCAACAACTCCCGCATGCTGATTGAAGACAGATGGAATTGAAGATACAATTCGCTTCATACTGGGAGCAGGCTGCTATTCCAGGGACACGCTTTCATTTACATGCCCTCGTGAGGCTGTTGCAGCGAACGGTCCTCCGAGTCGTGATCGCCACATCAAAGCTATACGCCTTCAATTTCTTGGCAACGTATGGGTCAAAGACGCGAATCACACCTCGGACTTTGACGCTCTCCTCCGTTGTTTTCCTTCTCTTCTCAATTTCGTCACCTCCTTCGGTAGCCGGGAAGCTATGTGCAGCGATTTCTACAAACGTCGGCATCCTACGCAAACCTGCTCTACCAGAGCAAGTTGCGTTCAATGTCACATGTCCAAGCATCGACTCTGGCTCCTGGGCGCTTTATAACGCTGCAACTTTACAGCCGATCGGTGCGTCGACATCACTATTAGTTAGCAGTTGATACAAGTTTGATATTCAGCACTGTTCACAACCGAGGACAGCATAGTCCCATGGCTCCTAGAACGTCAAGGTATATTCACCATGAACGTGGCAGATCTACCGTGTGCAGATGGCGCTCCCGTCGATGCCACTACGGTTTCAAAGATTCTCACACCCACCGATCCGTTTAGTTTCTTCTGTCTGGACTCGGGCGGGCCAGTGAAGTTTGATATCGGATCCACTGTTACATTCAATGATAGTCATGGCCTTGGGATAAGACTGGAAGATGCTTTGGAAGGCAAAGAGCTTGTCGTTCTACAAGACAGAACCAGTTTTTTGAGTGTTAATGGCTTCATCAGAATCCGGACCACTGTAAGCGTAATAGTAGCTTCCAGCTCCTCGTCTCTAGTCGACCCTGCTGCTCACGAAATCTTGTCGACAGTGGCTCGGATATTCGGAACATACAGCATACATACCGGCCGTAGTGAATGGTCATCGCCAGTGGCCCGAATCCACTTCAATCCCGAAGCAAACACTAGCTGCATGCGTCGCCCACGCCGTTAAGATGTTCTACAACAAGGCCGTAGGTGATACACTCTGCTGTCTCTGCGACGCTTTCAAATCACATTCATATTATTCACAGAGTCCCTTGCACTGTGATATCTCGGGCGATGAGGATGCTCCAAGCCGCTGGAGCCTTGGACAGGTTCCTTACGAGGATTTGAGGCTGCTTGATGTACATCATGTTTCCACAGAATGGTGGCAACCTGTACTCCTTTGTAAGCCGCGGGCAGTTATAAGCAGCCTCCGGCCTTCAAGCTCAGGGTTTCGCGTACGCGTTTACCATGTATGGTGTTCTGCCTGCCATGGATATCTGATTACTTTGCAGGTCGGAGGTCACTCCTTTATGGATTTTTACGACAGGAACTATATCCCTGACGGCTGGATAATACCTCAAGATACTTATGGACTGCCATCGCCCTTTGAAACTCTTCCAAATGTCAGTTTCAGGGTTGATGGTATGTTGGGCATACGGCTTGTCGACGCAGCAGATCCCGATTTTCGTGGGCTAGATAATCCGCACTTTGCCCCACTCCTAGCGGAGACTACAAAGAAGATATATATTCGCATTTTGGTATGTATACTTACTTATGAGTGATATCCAGCGTACGGCAGAACTAACGCACTCTTAGTGGCCCGGCTACGAGCATTGGCATGATATCTTGCATGTATACGACCACAGCTACGACGCCAACCCTTGCAATATGAAACAGTTGGCTCACATGGTTGCATTGAAGGTTGAAGCGTAATTGAAGGTGAGGTTGATTCCTAGTACGTCGCCCTTTTTCCATGAATCTGAGTAACACCATGATTTCAGGATTTTCGAGATGTGACATCCCGAGACATCAATGATGATTCATGGTGGCTGGAGAGGCATCCCTTCAGTCGCCTTGTACTACTGGAGTTGCGACATATCTCCGCTTTCAGCTGGCAGCCAGTCCTTGCGGCTCTCGCTTAGTTGGCACATCGCTACACGCAACTACTAGACTGTCCGAAGTGTGTTAGTCCGTGGAGAGATGCATTGATCTATTGTCCTTTCGAGGAGTCCCTGGGGCATCAGGATGCGCGTCATGATAGGCTTTCTACGGCTCCATTTCTCATTCGGACATGACCACCGTTATGTGACAAGATTGCGGCGTTACTACATTCAATGGACTTCGACGTTGTCAATTTGTTTACACCTTGACGCCAGCCTTGACCGCCTCCCACGACTCGCGGGTGCTTATATCCTCCCACCACCTAATCACAGACAAGTTAGCATTGAGAAAAACAAACAAAGAAGGTTCATACCTGGCGACGTTGGGCCTCTTCGCGTTGAAGATGTCGAAGCCGGCGGAAACAAGCGTGGCGCCGTACGGGAGGTGGAAAAGATCAGCGAGAGTGATGTTCTGAGCGATTCGTTTCATTTCAGCTGAGGTGCACGCGAAACAACCAGGAAGGACTACTCACGTCGCCGGCAAGGTACTTCTGCTTCCCAAGGATGGCTTCGTACGCGTCGAGTTTGCCTTCGAGAGTAGCTAACTTCTCCTTGATGACGTCCTCGTTGGTGGCAAACCCGCGCATCCTTCAAAACAAATAGTAAGCCGCTCGCCATTCGGTCATCAAGCACGCAGATAGCGATGGGGAACTCACGGCTTGAACACCTTCTCTATAGCGATGGCATACGCATAAAAGTCAAAGTTGGACGTCTCGATGCTCGCCGCTTGCTCAAACAGTGCAGTCGCCTGCAAGTCAGAGGGATCTGGAACTAGAGAGGGCGTGCCTTGGTCGCGGTACTTTGTGGCAATATACCTGGCGATCGCACGACTCTCGAACAGCACGAAGCCGTCGTCGACGATGTAAGGGACCTGGCCGAACGGCTGCTTCTTGACGAACTCGGCAGACTTGTGTTCGCCCTTTGCAAAGTCGACGGGGACAAACTCGAAATCGACTTTCTTCTCTTTGAGGACTACTGCTACGCGGCGGGTGCAGGTGGACAAGGGGTGACCGACGAGCTGGAAGACCATGATGATGGCGAGGGTGTGTTGGTTGAGTGAAGAGAGGGAACTGCAATGCTGGCCTACGGTGGGTATGCTCGTCCTACATTATATATGGTCGACGGCTTGCAGCTGTGTGGGATCATGGTGATTGTGTGAGAATGCGAAGAGACTTCTACGGTCCGTAAGCTGAATTGACCATTAGTCGCCTGATTGCTGACCGAGATGACAAACCGTTGTAAATTTGGCCTACGTTACAGTCCTCGGTGAGGGTGCTCGAGAGCTGACATGTTCGGCGTTGAGTGCTGTCTTGCACGATGTTGCATTGGGAGGATGTTGCGTGGGCTTTGCGGTGCACATGATACTTCCGCTGATGACAACAACTGGTAGTTATCATTGGAGGCTTCAAGGTGAACTTCAACGCGAAGGAAGGTTAGCGTACCTCCATGCGTCTCAAAAACTTGTTTCACACCCCCCTCATCGATGAGACGAGAGGGTCCTCTCATCAACATGAAAGATCAAGGATGTATCCATTGTTGATAATGCGCCGAACCTATATCGTACATGTCGCCAGTCCTGAGAGCGTGGCGCAAGTCGCTAACCTGACATCACCGCCTACCATGCCTGCACTATGACAAGAGAGATGATTCGCTATCACGCCTCCACTAAAGGTCGGACTTGAATGGCCCAAGGTATAACGTAGTTCTTATGCTCGACCACCTATGCTGCACCCCCATCACGCACTGGCACCAGCATTGTCCTTCACAGCCTGCCACGACTCGCGCGAGGAGATATCCTTCCACCACCTAAACAAACCAGAAGCGGAGGTGTCAATGAGCCACTCACGGAGTGTGTAGCACAGGCAAAAACAAAGAAGAGGAAATCGTACCTGACAACATTGGGCTTATCCTCACCAAAGATATCCAACCCAACGTCTTGTTCAAGCCTCGCCCCGTACGGGAGGTGGAAGAGGTCAGCAAGAGTCAGCTCCTGTATCCAGATCATCGCGACTTCAGTTCCGGTGGGCAAAACAAACTATCAATTGCTTATGTGGACTCACGTCACCTGCAAGGTACTTTTGTTTGCCCAAGATGACGTCGTACACCTTGAGCTTGCTATCGAGGATAGCCAGCGTGTTTTTGACAACCTCCTGGTCCGGGGTTTTACCAAGTAACATCCTTTCAACGAGGGGTAAGCACATCGATCGAACGACAACCCCAAACAACTTGGGTAAGCACGAAAAACTTACGGCTTGACGATGGTCTCAAAGGACAGCGTGTGCGCGTATCCGTCAAAGTTGGAAAACTCGATGCTCGCCGCCTGCTCAAAGAGCGCGGTGGCCTTGAGGTCAGAGGCATCGGGGATGAGGGGCGTGCCTTGGTCGCGGTATTTGGCAGCGATGTACCTGCAGATCGCACGACTCTCAAAAAGCTGGAAGCCGTCCTCGTCAATAATGTAAGGAATTTGACCGAACGGCTGCTTCTCGAGGTAATCAGGTAACTTGTGCTCTCTCTTCCTGATGTCGACGGTAACGAACTCGAAAGGGACCTTCTTCTCCTTGAGCACGAGCGCCACACGACGGGTGCAGGTGGAGATGGGGTTACCGACGAGTTTGAGGACCATGGCTGGGAGTTGGAAAGGTGAGAGTTAGAGGTGTTGGTGAAGACAATGAGCTGTGGAACGAAACTGACTGTTTCCATCGTCCTTGCAACATAAAATATATAGTTCCGTCTATGTATACTTCAATTACATACTGGCATTCAAACACTAGCCATAAGCAGGCGAGGCCGCGAAATGAGATGAGATGACTCGACAATGAATGTTATAAGGTTATAAGGAGATGCCTTGGGACGCGTCACTTCGCGGCAGGACAATGCACTGTTAATGCTATATATCGCGGAAGCTCAAATTCGACATGTTTGCGAGTTGTAGTTGCCGTTTCATGTCATGACGCGTCGCTGGCCGCTCTTTTTTGACGTGTTTCGCTCGTAATTGTCCCGTCAGCTGCACAAAAGCCAGCCACAACATGATATACCACTCGACTGTATTAATTCATGCTGAAGAGCGGCCATTTTCCAGGATGGCAAGAGCATAGCATGGACACTCACCAAGAATTCAAGTGCCATACAACCCATGCTGGTGCTTCAAGTAAACTAAGGCCGAGTCCGAGACCAAGTGCGAGCGCAAGAACGACGAGGAAGGCGGGCAGGGCAGCGATGAGCAGCGTCCTTCTGCGTCGAGGTCGCGGGGTCTGCTGAGCCTGCTTTTCGCCGCGGACGAGTCTGTCGTTGGACATGGTGGTGCGGACGAGGGCCTCTCTCGAGCCATTTTTGCCTTTCCTCAGTACATTGTAGTGGGCGGTGCCTGTTGAGATGATGGCAAGAAGGAGCAAACGTGCTCTCTCAGGCTTGATGGACGCTAGGCTCCAGTCAGGTGCAATTAGTCACTGAACTTCCGTCACAATGAGCAAGTTCTCAGAGATCTAGAGAAATAAAGGCCAAGATACCTTGACTACAATATACACAACCCTCGTGAGTGAGATAATGTTATACTAATCAAACATGATTTTTTTGCGTGCCACCGCTGTCAATGATTGAAGCGTTGGCAAAAAGTGGCGTACTCTAGCATCCATAGTGCAAGAGTGACACAGATACACTTTCGAGACACACCAAAGATGAGTCATCCCTTCACTAGTCATTACAACTGCCTCAAACGATTCAGAAAGGTATCGACAAGTTCCTACTAATACCCATTGTCCACGTCCCGAACTCACGCGCTGGCACCAGCGTTGTCTTTAACAGCCTGCCACGACTCGCGCGAGGAGATATCCTTCCACCACCTGAAAGAATGATCACAAGCCCAAGTACGTAAGTCAATTGACGAAAGTGCCCTAGCACATGAATTTGAAGGAAAACCGTACCTAGCGACATTGGGCTTATCCTCGCCAAAGATATCAAATCCAGCTTCTTGTTGAAGCCTCGTACCGTACGGGAGGTGGAAGAGGTCAGCGAGAGTCAATTCCTGTTTTTTTTTCACAAGGAAAACAAAATGATTCATAACGTCAAAACTTCTTGGTGCGTGCGGCAATGAACCAAACATGACTCACGTCGCCTGCAAGGTACTTTTGTTTACCCAAGATGACGTCGTACACCTTGAGCTTGCTTTCAAGGATAGCCAGCGTCTCTTTGACAACCTCCTCGTTCGTGGGCTTGCCAAATAACATCCTTCCAACGAAGGGGTGAGCACAGCGATCAATTACAGCCTAGTAGGTAGTGTAAGGAACTCACGGCTTCAC
This sequence comes from Cytidiella melzeri, assembly GCA_022592445.1. Taxonomy (NCBI): domain Eukaryota; kingdom Fungi; phylum Basidiomycota; class Agaricomycetes; order Polyporales; family Irpicaceae; genus Cytidiella; species Cytidiella melzeri. Next base: position 92,809 of record JABYQR010000058.1, on the reverse strand, counting down.
GATCTTCTCAAACGACAGCGTATGCGCGTATCCATCAAAGTTGGACGTTTCAATACTCGCCGCCTGCTCAAAGAGCGCAGTGGCCTTGAGGTCAGAGGCATCGGGGATGAGGGGCGTGCCCTGGTCGCGGTACTTGGCAGCGATGTACCTGCAAATCGCACGACTCTCAAACAGCTGGAAGCCGTCCTCGTCGATAATGTAAGGAACTTGACCGAACGGCTGCTTCTTGAGGTGTTCAGGCGACTTGTGCTCGATCTTTCTAAAGTCGACGGTGACAAACTCGAAAGGGACGTTCTTCTCCTTCAGCACGAGCGCAACACGACGGGTGCAGGTGGATATGGGGTTACCGGCGAGTTTGAGAACCATGGCTGGGGGTGTGGAAAGGTGAGAGTTGGTGAAGACGATGAGCTGTGACTGTGTCGATCGTCCTTGCAACATATATATATATATATAGAGAGTTCCGTCCATGGATACTTTGATTACATATTGGCATCCAAGCCCTAGCCATGACCAGACAGTGGTACCGTCACAGCGACGGATGAGGCTGAAATGACTCGACAACGAAACGTGCAAGGAGATGCCTGGGACGCGTCACTTCGCGGCAGTCTCATAGTTGGACAAAGCACTGTTGATGCAATATATCGCGGAAACAAATTCGACATGTTTGCGGGCTGTGGTTGCCGTTTCATACCATGACGCGTCGCTGGCCGCTCTTTTTTAACGTATTTAGGGCTGCTGCACAAAAGCCAGCTACACATGATGCCACTCGACTGTGATGCCCTTTTCCAGGATTACAAGAGCGTAATCACTCACCAAGTCTCAAACAAAACGCGTTGCCGCGCTTACTACCAACCTGCGGCACTAAAGCGATTGATTAAAGATGGCATATGTCAAGCTTCACAATCTAATATCAGTATGTAGTAGATTAGAAGTGGATGGGCTTGTCGTAAGCAGCCATGGCAGCCTCCTTGAACGCTTCACTCAACGTGGGCTACAGGACTGTCAGTCTCCGTATACGGCGAAAGACATAAGAACAACGTACGTGAGCATGACTTGTACGCGCGACATCCTCTGAGCTGGCGCCGTACTCGATAGCAAGCACAGCCTCGCCGATCATCTCACCGGCATTGGGGCCTGCGATGAGCACGAACGTCAGGTGAGCATTAAATCATCATCACAAAACCGCTTACCGATGATGTGCACACCAAGAATACGGTCCGTCTCAGCCTCAGCAAGGAACTTGACCTGACCCTCCATGTCGAGGTTGGTCTTCGCACGGGAGTTTGCCGCGAATGGGAATTTCCCAACCTTGTACTTGACGCCCGCCGCTTTCAGCTCCTGCTCAGTCTTGCCGACCCAAGCGACCTCAGGATGGGTGTAAACAACGGAAGGGATGGCATGATAGTTAACATGTCCATGTCCTTTCTTGATGTACTCGACTGCAGCGATACCTTCCTCCTCGGCCTTGTGCGCAAGCATCGGTCCGAAAGTGACGTCACCGATGCACTTGATGTGTTGCGCGGTCGTGTTGAACTGGTCGTCGATGACAATACGGCCCTTGTTGTCGAGCTCGACGCCGACTTTCTCGAGGTTCAGGCCCTTGGTGTACGGCCTACGTCCAACAGCAACGAGGACAACGTCAGCCTCGAGCTGCTCAACATGGTCAGAATGAGTGCAGGTGAACCAAGAAATGGTATCGCCTACAGTTTCCTCCTTGCCACCCTTTGCAGCCTCAGTTTTAAGCGTAACTTTGCCATCGACTTTCTCCGCGGACAGGACTTTGGTGTTCAGCAAGAACTTGAGACCTTGCTTCTGGAGCGACTTCTGGAATTGCTTGCTGCACCTCAAGTCAACAACACAATCGACGGTTTGAAGCATTGTAGCAACTCACGCAATCTCCTCGTCGATACCTGCACCTCCAATGCCGCCCAAAAATTCAACAACTGTAACCTGCGCGCCCAAACGACTCCACACACTGCCCATCTCAAGACCGATGATGCCACCACCAATAACGACCATCTTTTCCGGAACCTTCTGGAGTTCGAGCGCACCAGTCGAGCTGACAATTTGCTCCTCATCGATCTCAATGGCACCACCGGGGAAAGGTGCAACCTCAGAGCCTGTAGCAATGATGACGTTCTTCGCTTCCACCTCGGTCTCGCCGCCATCGTTCAACTGAACTGAGATGCGGTTAGGGGAGACAAAAGAGGCCGCTCCCTTGATGTAGTCAACCTTGTTTTGTTTGAAGAGAATTTCGATACCCTTGGTGAGTCCTGCAACCGAATCGTTCTTCGCCTTGAGCATTTGAGTTAGATTGAGCTTGACATCGGAGACTGCAAAATGAAAAGGTCGTACACGTAAGACCCCACATGTTCAAAATATACGGATTAGCAGCAGAGCAGGGGATACGGACCATCAATACCACGGCGTTGCAAGTCATGTTTTGTCTGATGGTACATATGCGAATTGTTAAGCATAGCTTTCGACGGAATACAGCCAACGTTGAGACATGTTCCACCGAGGGATCCTCGCTTTTCAATACACGCAGTCTAAACCCAGTCATTTGAAACACGCTGAGTATTCTCTCTAAGCATTTGAAGAGTTGTTGTGGAGTACCTTGAGACCTTGCTGAGCCGCCTTGATTGCAGCGACGTAGCCACCAGGACCTGAACATGACATGATAAGGAATGCATAGATAGTGAATCAGGTATGAGAACATACCTCCACCAATGATCACTGCGTCGTAAGGACCCGACTCCGAAGCCATCCCTCTCGTTGCTTGCCAGCGAGCAACCTGGAGAGTCGCCTCCCGCAATCGACGCGCCGCATTCTGATTCACTGGTCAGGTGGGTGTCAGATCTCTAACATAGAGCAACTCACTCTCTGTGAAGCCCTCTGCACGGTCAGCATGGTGGTAGTTGTAAAAGGAAAGTATGACCGAGTGGTGTGGGTCCGACGCTTGGTCAGTAAGTATTCCGCTTACATCCGGAGCGCACCGGAGCTCCGGCCGTACAGTACACCGAAGGCCGACGCTCCCGAGTCCCGACGTATGGTGGCCATACTACATAACAAGCTCTCGATCCTTCACGCCAGTCTTTTGCGCGTAGCTAATTGCGTTATTGTGCGGGCCACTAGCTCGTTGGATTGCTGGCAAGCCCCAAGGTAAGCGCACCCAGCTAGAGCAGTTTAGGAACAGAATATGATTTACCTGTTTTGTACACCATCATAATTGTACTGCCCATTCAAGCCTCTAGCTGAGACAAGTGACAAAGACATCGCGCGTCCCGTGAGCGTGCTTGGAAAATTGATACATACATGCAAGATTGGGACGAAGATGAGGTCTTTGGTACGTCTCTTTAGACTTAAGTTTACTATACGTTGACTCTGAGAACAGACGATGAGTTCAGTGATGACTCTGAGCTCACTGATGACTCTGAGTTCACTGACAGCGAGGAGGAGTCCCGCTATGAAGATGAGGGCCAGTCCATCGTGGTGAACCCTACCCAAGATAAAGGTAAAGCAAAAGACCTCGGAGACTCTGATCAAGCAACGGACCAAGACTTTGAGTGAGTACAGAGACACGGAAAGCACAAGAGCAATCCGTTGATGAACTTGAGCTAGTCGCCTGGTACAAGAAATCCGCGCCGGCGACCACACTGGCGCAGGAGCATTGACTAAAGTCTGGGATTTCGACATGAGGGACAGAGAAGCAGAGTTCAAGGATGACCTACGCGAGGCTTCAGGAGTGGGAAGGAGGAGAGGTGGAAAGGTATGGAATGGCATGTCGACGCATGGAAGAGATAAAATGACTGGAGCATGCTGTACAGCCCGGGAGGCGGAAAGGCGTAGTACTCTCTCAGCAAGTGAGAGCACTAGTCGGCAAAGGGAACCAAGCATATGTGGACAACAATATTCCAGAGACGCTTCGGATTATGCAAGAAGTCATCCGCATTGAGCCGAGAGCGGCCTCTGCGTGGTCTGTGCTAGCACAATGCTATGAAGATTTGGGGGAAGGAGAAAAAGCCCTCCAGCTTCGTATCATGGCAGCTCACTTGCACCAGGACCCAGAGGAATGGGAGAGACTTGCGCACCAATCACGGTATGACAAGGATGGCATACGCACAAGGGTAAATGCTTACTCAGAACCAGCCAGCAAGGACATCACCAACAGACCTTGTATTGTTTCCGCAAACTCTGTCAGTTGGATCCCGACAATGTAGGCGCTTTATGGGATAGAGCCTCGCTGGCGAAAGAAGTTGGAGACCTACGAACGGCGAGTTCTCTCACGCCTTCATCGCATCTGCAAAACAAACTTACCCTTGGATAGGCTCGCCACGCTTTTATGTCGATCCTCAGACGTATACCAAATGATCTTAGCGTTCTAGCGGAACTTCGACCCATCCTGATCGAACTATCAGATCTCGACCAATGTGCGTCACTGTTCCAGGAGGCGTTCGACCACTACCAAGCGACATTTCCTTCCGGCCAGGTCCCTCAGGTCGAGCCGAGTGCTGGCGGCAATCCCGTTGGGTTCGACATGATGGAGATACTGGTTCTCTCCGACCTGTACAACACAACGGGAAAGTACGAGCGAGCGGTGGAAACCGTCAGACGTGGGTGCCGTTGGTTACAAGGACGCGCATCGCAAAAATTTTGGGACGCCATTGAGGACGACAGAGAGTGGGACCTTCCTACAGGCCCCAATGGCGAGAGCTCACGAATAGTTGCGGACGGGGAGATACAACCTGGGATGTACAATCTCGACGTGAACGCCAGGCACCGCCTAGCTATCGCTCGCATCAGGCTAGGAGATGTTGCGGAAGGCAAGGTACGCTTTTGATACAGCTCTACACGGTGTTATCTGCTGACCGTCTTCCATGTAGATGCATGCATCAATTGTGCTTTCTCAAGATGCGCTTGAGTATGGTGCCCTCTTTCCAGAGATTGCCGATGCATACTTTGACCGCGAGATGTATGCTGAGGCCGGACACATCTACGAGATGCTGGGTGCGGATGCTTCTGCAAGTGATTATTTTCTTGTTATGAGCGCAGCTAAAATAAGCCTCTCCTTTCAGACAAGCAGCCTTCAGGTGCTCCTCCGAGCCGCTGCATGCCGCCGGATGGTCGGTGATTTGAGAGAGGCAGCAGATGTTTATGAACATGGTACGCAAACATCCTTACCAGTGTCAGTCATGTCGTTCACATTGTTGCAGTTCTGAAGGCCGATCCATCACTCGACGATGCCAAGAAAGAGCTCGCAGCCATCTACGAGATACTCGGAGAGACGCGGAAAGCCCTAGATCTCGTGATGCAAGGTACATTCTCCTTCATCTCTCGGGAAGGGCAAGTTTGACAGCCGCCTCATCCAGTCATTGAGACCAGGCGGCGAGCAAAGGTGGCCGGTAAACAAGGTCAGGAAGGCGGTGACAGCCAACCAGCTGTTGATCGCGGAGTAGGTACCTCGCTATTCGAGGAGCGAGGCCGTAGTGGCAAGGAGAAAGCCACGAAAGCATCGGGCTCCAAGGCTGGAAAGCTGAGTACCGCGCAATTGCGTGAGCTCGAAGCGAAAAAGGAAAAAGATGCTGCGCGGTCGTTCCATCGAGTGAAAGAACTATGGGCTAGGATGCTTGCTGGGGATGAGGAGGCTATGAGAGAGTGGATGCATGAGGCAGAGGCTCTCGTGGAGTCGTTCAGGGAGACTCGGGCATTATTCTTGTCAGCGCGGGTGAGTTACCGCGGTAATTTTCTGAATGATGTAGCTGACGTGTTCATCTGAGAAGCATGCTGGCTTCCGTGGGATGTACCCGCGGATTATTAGGAAGGCGCAGACTACGAACACGGAAGCAAATGAAGAGAACATGGCTTCGCGGCTTCAACTGGAGCTTGGTAAGAGCATAATTTTTTTTTGCGGCTTCCCTTACGCTGACGACGACTGAAGGGCGAGATACGATGGCTAAGAAAGCTGGTGTGCTGGAATTGTTTCGGACCATATCTTTCAGCGACTGGCTGCGGATGTTTATGCAGGTAGGGTTTCGAACTTGATTGCTGCAACTACGCTGACCGATATGGTCAGTATGCTTTTAACCTGACGAAACGAGATCGCTATGACGAGGCTTCAGAGATACTTCGGCATATCACCTATTCCAACGCATTCCAGGTGCGCAGTTATCAGGATACTATACGATTTGCCCTCATCTGTGAGTACCTGCATCATTGGCTTTACCGGTGTCTGATGTGGCATTAGCCTGCTCGATTGCTGCCAAACGTTACGATATCGCCGTGGAGCAATCGCGCAAGCTCGTGAACACTCACCAGTTCAACAACGAACCTCTGCGCATCCTCATTGCCTCCCTCGGGAATGGTCTCGCTGCAACAGACGCTTTTCTTGCCTCAACCCTGTCTAAACACATGCTCCGTGATCTCCGAGCCAACGACACTGCTCTCAAGAATCCTGACACCCTGCGCTGGAACCCGGTGACCAAGCGTTACGGTACGGGCACAAAAGCAGAAGAGGAAGATGACCAGGATGTTCCAGAGAGTGTCCCAGTCAGTGAGAAGTTCGTTGGTGGTACTTCTTTGGGTGTGCATCAGCCCAAGCTACCCACCAAGGAAAATCCGATCGGTGTTGCGATATACGGTCAGATTTGTCTTGCGGCGAAGAGTTATCAGAGTGCGCTATGTGAGCTCTCTGTTCAGGAGCGTTCACACAGAAGGTTTATTGATGCATACTGCATAGTCTATTTACTTCATGCCTATGACTACTGCCCGTACGACCCATTGATTTGCCTATGCTTGGCCATTGCATCGATTGGGCGAGCCATGCAGCGTCAGGCCGATAACAGACATCATCTGGTTACCCAGGTTCGTGCATTTCCCCAAGTATCGCCCGATTTCTGTGTCAATGACGAGTACTTTAGGGACTTGCCTTCCTTACCCGATATCGCGATTTCCGCGGTGAAGATGCACCAGACGAGGTCGAATACAATTTTGGACGGGCTTTCCACCAACTCGGTATAGTTGCCTCCAGTCAATGAAGCAACGCCTGGATCACTCAAGAATTTCGCCTTTTTTTTTTGCAGGACTGCTTACACTGGCTGTGAAGCACTACGAGCGTGTTTTGGCGCAAGTCGAGAAGCGGGTTGCGGCTGACAGCGAGGTGAAAGGCCTTTTTGCAAGTTGTCTCGACTAATTGCTGAACTTGCGTGTTTCCAGGCTGATACTGGCGTTGCGCCAGAGACAGCGTATAACTTGTCACTCATTTATATGACTACAGGAGCGACGCCGTTGGCGGAGCAGCTTTACCGCCGTTGGCTGACTATTTGAAAAATTGTATCGTCTCTTTGCCCTGCATGTCGAGTTGCTAATCCGAAAGGAGCAAACGTTAATACATGTACAACTTCACCGTGAAATGGCTCACCTTGACCCATCGCATACGTCATACTTGGAAACAACCTTATACCTGTGGTGTATAAACAATGCAACCCTTTTGTATCTTTTCCTCACTCTCCCACTCGCGTGCACTGTGCTCGTGTAACCACAGTCTACAGTCTACAGTCAAACATGCGTGCCGTTTTGCCCTGTATACTCCGGCAAAGCGGTAGCCGGTCTACTCCGGTTCGCGATGCAGAGTGTCTCTGACAAAGATCGACATACTGTACAACCCCAACAGATGGCATGCCGGTGCTAGCCGCTACTTGCTAGTACTTGGCTATCGTACTAACGTACTTGCAGTTACCCCTCGACGTACATTTCGAACAACATCGTCGCAGGAATGTCGAGCACGCTGGTGGACGCGAATAGGGCCAATGTTTTAAGTAAGGTGCGTCCTCGCGAGCTGAAAAGTCAGACATCTTGCCAATCCTACCCCCTTTCGACAGCTGCTATCAAGCGCATTCACTAACAACACAACTGGCGTGCTGCAAACTGTGCTACGAAACACACCAACAGTGCTCAAATACATCCTGGGCTTGCTGCTGCTCATCAATGTTCGCTCATGGCCGCTAGTATGGCATTGTGCGTACTTGCTCTCATACCTTTGCCGGCACATGACACTGAACAGTTCCTCGTACAGGGCATGTCTTTTCTCCTATCGTTCTCTACAGACTCAGAGTTGCTGCGCTCAATCTGCGGACCCTCTTTTGGTCGAAAGGTGAGAGGTTGGAAGCGAAGGACAAGTTTTTGCGCGGACTGTGTCCAGTCGGCGAGGATCCTATCAAGTTTACGATAACTGTAAATTCCTGGGCCGGTCAGTTAATAAGTATACATATTTCCTTCACGACATGCTCACCCCTATCCAAAGGTCCGGATGATTGCGACTTTAACATGCATTTGTCAAATTCTTCTTACCCCAAGGTAAGGCTTCTGCGTGTCTTGATAGTATAGCGAGACTGATGGACTGTCTCGCAGCATTTGGATTGGGCGCGTTTCAGAGCTGCTTTACGTCTCTGTCCGACCTTTTTCCGCGCTGGAGGATGGATAGCTCTTGGAGGTGCGTGCGCCGCACCGGCTCCTTGCAGCTCGCTGATTATGTTCTGTAGCAACACATTTCAAGTTTATCAGAGAGATTCCTATGTTTGCCTCGTTCGAGATGAGGATGAACTTGGTATGCTGGGATAATAAATGGGTGTGTGCTCAGTCATCTAAACCAAGCAAAATGATACTAATCTAGCCCAGCTCTATCTCGTCGTGCGTTTCGTGACACCCAAGAAGAAGTCCAAGTCCGACGACAAGACTCGTGCAGTCCCCGATGGCGACAGCACACCCGAGAAGCCTATACCTTCTGGAGACTCCGCGCACTTTCCAACTCTGCACACGCCAGCGCAACCCTCTGACCTGAACTCTGGTTCTGCTTCGGGCTCAGCTACGCCTCTTCCCCAAGGCCCCAGCAGCAGCAACCCTGCGGAACGCGTCGCGCAAATGTTTCCTTCGGAAGAGCCAGACGGCGCCACGGTGCATTGCATCTCTGTCTCCGTCCAGTGCTTCAAGATTGGACGGATGACTATCCCTCCCGGTCTCGTATTTACATGCGAAGGGTTCGTCGGAAGTCCTACCGACCCTTCTGGCGTTCCGTACTCTCTGCAAAATCCGCCGTTGCATTTTGTCAAAGCGCAGGAGCTGCAGAGGCCTGATTTGTCAAAGGGACATTTGAAGACGTTTCAACAGTTTTTGAAGGGTGGGTGGAAGGATGTTCCGGAGGGAGAGCGGTGGTTTGAGGGTGCGTTGGGGCCATCTGTCGACGAGAGACGGAAGAGGAACTTGGAGGCTATTGAGGGTGTATCGGCGGGGATGCAAGGCGCTATGAGTGCGATGGTGAGATGATTGTTGTCGCTGCACATAGACACATTTATTTTTTGTTTGAACTTAGAGCTAAAGTATCACAGTAATTATCGTACAGTGTTGATCTAGATCTGGTCTTGCTTTTGCAGTGCGCTCCATGATTATTGATTCTTGTTTTTCTCTCTCAACATCATGCCAAGGACAGCGAGAGGACCTTCAAGATGGCATCATGTCCATACTCTGTGGCGTTGAACACTTGGCTCTTGTTGACAGGAGACGCCGAAATCATTACCAGTCACGTCGCAAGTCAAGTCAGTCTTTTAGACTGATGAATTGTGGGCGAATGAGTACTGTATCAAAATAATTTTAGACAACAGACCACCTTGCGCTGGTGCGAGTCCGAGTCACTTCCGGATCGCCATCTTCGTGGTCATCGACAAGGTCGGGGAGATATGTCGGAGATTGCCCAAAGTGCCTCCAGCGACAGTTTGAGACCATTAAGAGACGTCGAAGTTCATTACAGTGCCGAGAAACGTGGGAGGGTTCGAATAAGTATTCAAGGTTATCTCACACACTCAACCGCTTCCAAAAATCGAAAAAATAAACATCTTAGTAGTTTATCAATTATCAATCATGTCATCTATCACCAGCAAAATAAGTGCGCTGCACTCAATGTCTCGAAAGCTTCAGTGCAGTGTTGTTTCACCAGCGCGCGGGAGTGGTCCGGGGTCCTGGGACATTATTGGGCGCATTGACGCCTATCACTGATCCGCTCCCATCACTCAAGTTTCAAGTCCACCACTGTCGGAGGGAACACGCACCCGAGCAGTCTCCCTTTGTTTTCCTACGCCGCCGCGACACTCTGCATTCATCTACTTGTACTTTGGGAGGCCTGCTACTGCACAGCCAACACCGGCTCCGGCTATTGCGTGACCTCGCTTGACTAATGCCAGCTTTGTGGGCTGCAGTGGATCCACTTTCAAGGTTGCCAGTGTGCCGACGTTGAAAGATACCGACGGCCACTCGGGCTGTCGTGCACATGGCGTGTTACAGCTGCTGCACGATGTTGGGTGTCGTCTGAGATACCAAAAACTCTCACTCTCCGGCAGTCGATTTTACCCACCGCGGTCGATCCAACTCGCTGTGACGGCGCCTTCAAGATCTTCTGCCTATAAATACTGCTAGGCTACAAGATGCTGCTCTCAAGTCACCAGCTTCTGGCGTAGACGTCCTGTGCTTTACTGCTAACCATGGCCTATCAGCAAGAAGTCCCTCAGCCGCTTTACAGGCTTTCCAGGCCGTTCAGCCGTTTCTCACCCATCACTTTCGAGGAGAACGGATGTCCTGGGGTTCGTCTTGGACATGCACTCCGAAATGAGTTGCATGGTCTTCGATACTCTGAGATCAATCCGCTTCTGGCCAATACCGCTACCAAAATTACCCTTCGCATCAACGTATGTGTTTCCGAACCGGATGATGTCAACGACCGAGTACTGACTATTACTTAGTGGCCTGGTTATTTACCTTGGTGCGACGTGATTCATGTCTACAACTTTGCGTACAAGTCGCGGCCGATCACGCTCGCGAGGTTGGCCCACCTCGTGGCTCGCAAAATCAAATTATGTCTGGAAGTTGGTATTCTGCAATTATAATAAATCGCGTCTGGGGACATTATGCTGACAGTATGCATTTCTAGTGTCTCAGCACGGAAGCCAACAGAGCTAGGGCAACAAATCCATGTTGGCTTGTCCATAACATCAAGTTTGAAGATTTGATGCTGGTCCAGCTTCTGCATGTAGCGAAAGGGAGTTGGCAGCCGGTTATTGTCTATTCTCCGAGACCAGTGGCAGGGTAGATGAGAACGTGAGAATACGATACTTTTGTGCAGACAAAGCAGGTCTTGTGGGAAGAGTAATCGCAAATTTTCGATTGTTTTGTAGATCTTATCGAGTCATAACAGTAGAACCTCATCATAGCATTTCAGCCGTCTGCTTGGATTGCTGCCGCAAAAAGAAACTAAATTCTTGGTGGCGTGGTGATGTCATATGATCAATGGTTTGGCGCCTTCTTTAATGGCTTAGCGACGAATGTCAATGGCTCTGCTGGACTACACCACCTCAAAACCGAGAATTCGGAGGATTTTTGGAGCTTTCAACTGCGGAACCTCCACGAATGACAACTCCTTGATTCTACTCCTTGAAAATGGCTTGAATCACGGGGCTTGGCGTGCCGCAGGTATTGGGCGACTGACGTGGCAGCTACAATTGTATTTTTTTGGATCCTTCTTCCGGGGACCCTTTTGCGAGAGATTAGGATTGTTGACAAGGTGTGTTCCAGATCCAAATCTCCTGAAGGAAGCATCTCTGATCATGCCGGCGGACAATGGGGGCAGCTTACAAAGCAGAGAAGTCTGCGCAGATATGGGGCTGTCGAGGTACATGTGAAGGAGAACCTCGTATATGCAATTGCTACGTCTATGATTTAAAGCTTAGAAAACCCGTACGTGGATGAAGAAGACTTTCATGAAGTTGTCTACACGACCGAAGGCAGAGTGCGCCGTACGCATTCCACGTGTGGGTTTACTCGACTATTGACTTGACCGTGCACAGGTGTGCTTCACAAGAGGTTGGTGCATAGCCGGTGACCGCCGCCTTCGCTAATTACATAGTAGCAATAACCAAAATGTTACATCTGACTCTGCCGTTTCACTAGCGCGCGGGAGTGGTCCGGGGTCCTGCATGTGGCGTCGGCATGTGTTGACCCGCTCCTTGGCCTTTGAGGTGAAACTCTTCAGTCAACGGAGGGAACATGCACCCGAGTATCTCTTTGTTCTTATACGCCGCCGCTACGACAATCTCCATCCATTCACTTGTACTTGAGAAACTTGTTCCTGCATGCTCAATACCGGGCTCCGGCTAATGGACCTCGCTTGCCACTCTTTGAATCTCAGCTTTTGCTTTGTGGGCTGCAGTGTGCCTGTGTCTACTCCTGCAAGGTCCGCCGACATCGAAAGACACCATCGGATCGCTACTCGGGCTGTCATCCACAAGGTGCACGACGTTGGGTGTCACCTGAGTCCCCGACACCCGCTGCCGCGTCCAATTCGCTACGGCGCCTTCTTGAAGGTCCTCTGCCTATAAGTATGACTGGACTGCAGGATGCAGTCTTCAAGTCACCCAACAGCTTCCTGCGCACCTGCTCACTGCTCAATGCAATCCATGGCCTATGGACAAGAAGTCCCCCAGCCGCTATACAGGCTTTCCAGGCCGTTCAGCCGTTTCCCACCGATCACTTTCGAGGAGAACGGGTGTCTTGGGGTTCGTCTTGGCCATGCACTCCGAGAAGAGCTGCATGGTCTCCGTTACTCTGGAACCACACCACTCCTGGCCAATACCGCTAATAAGATTACGCTGCGGATCAATGTATGTCTTCCAGCTCAGTTCTGGCTTGGTCACTCGCTCATACATACTTAGTGGCCTGGTTATCCTCCTTGGTGCGACGCGATCCATGTCTACAATTTTGCGCACAAGTCGCAGCCGATCACGCTCGCGAGGTTGGCTCACCTGGTGGCTCGCAAGATTAAATTGTGTCTAGAAGTTGGTATTCTGCTAAACATTACTGTTTGATAATCGCCTTTCTTTTATGATATGCTGACAGTATGCATTTTTAGCGTCTCAGCACGGAAGCCAACAGAGCCAGGGCAGCAAATCCGAATTGGCTAGCACATAACATTGAGTTTGAGGATTTGTTGCTGGTTCAGCTTCTGCATGTAGCGAAGGGGAGTTGGCAGCCGGTTATTGTCTATTCTCCGAGACCAGTGGCAGGGTAGATGAGAACGTGGGGATACGGTACTTTTGTACAGACAGAGAAGGTCTTGCAGGCAGAGTAGACGCGAATTTGGTTATTTTGTATTCTTGTCGAGTCGTAACAGTAGACGCTCATCATGGAACCAGCCGTCTGCTTGAATTGCTGCCGCAAAAAGAGACTAAATTCTTTGTGGCGTGGTAATGTTATATGATCAATGATTTGGCGAGTATATTCACGTGGTGCTCTGCTAGCATCTGAGATAAACCCGATTTTAGAAAATCGGAATGATTTGGCGCTTTCGTTGATAGCTGTACAGCAGCGACGAACTCCTTATAAATGGCTCTGATGGACGACACCACCTCAAACCCTAAGAATCGAACAAATACTGGAGTTTCTCAACTACGAGACCTGCACGCATGACAATTCCGTAACTTAACTCTTTGAAAGTGGCTTGGATCACTGGCTTTGGCGTGCGGTTGGCATTGGGCGGCTGACGTGGCAGCTGTATTTGTATTTTTTGCTTCCCAGGAACTGTATTGAACAAGATCTGTTTGCAATTGGAGATCATTGACAAGGTACGTTCCTGATCCAGCACCTATCCGTCCCGCTATGAAAGCCCCATCAGAGGGCATCAAACGACCCTGCGCCGAGCCATATCTGAGTCAGATCTGCGAGTTTTCCTCACCCGTCTATAAACCGTTCAAGAATTAACTCAAATATCTTAGATCATCAGTCCCTGCCGAGCCATCGTGCTCCCGCCCTCGCGCTCACCATCATCTCCCATCAATCACGCGCGGATTATCTCCGGCAATGTCCCCGCTCCCGCGCTCGCTGTCTACAACGATGAGCGCTGTATAGTATAGGTCCATGGCTTCCCCTTTGATTCACTTAGTTCTTTTTGGCTGTATAGGGTAATCAAGTGTTTAGAATACGATTATGAAGTCCGATTTAATAATTACTTGATAGATCTCTCACTGTAGCCAGATCTGTAGTGGCCACAGGGGTGTCTGGCCCTCTGTATATGCATGCACTATTCCTAACGTCTAGTGGCTTTGTTTAATTAATTTTGGATACATATGCGAAGAATTGGTGAAGAAACCATGTTATTTGAGACAAAGGAGAAGGTGCTATGCATTGAACATGGTGGAGAGTAGAGATGGGTGGCCACACATGGGATCATCTTGTACAATAAATCGCACACTTAATTGAAAGTGTTTTCCCATGTATATAGACGTAAAATAATGTGCCCGATTGGCGCAATAGCGGTTGGGCCAATTGTAGTATACCTGTTCCCCTCCTGCTTCCCAAAAGGTACAAAGCGCCCTCCCACTGTGTAACCATTGAGCGCGGGCTTGGCGCACCTATCCAGTCGTGTAGAGCACCCTAAAAAGCAATAGTACAAGGTAATACATCCCCCCCGCCGCTAATTCCGACGCTTCTAAGATGCTACAAAGGTGAGAAAAGGCGAATTTGACATGCTCCCAAGCACATATCTGCCTGTGGAGGTCCCTACAGGCTGGGGGACTGTAGAATTCATTCATAATAATGTTTAACATACATGATTCAGTATGTACAATATTTTATTTGAAGGGGATTGAAGCCCTACAGCCCCAGATACATGGAAATGACCCGAGAGCAAAGCTGGGTTCAAGAAGCTTTGTGCCGGGTTCTTGCACATCCTGGTCTTCCTGACTGCTTTTTCATGTATCTGGGGCTGAAGGGCTTCAATCCCCTTCAAATAAAATATTGTACATACTGAATCATGTATGTTAAACATTATTATGAATGAATTCTACAGTCCCCCAGCCTGTAGGGACCTCCACAGGCAGATATGTGCTTGGGAGCATGTCAAATTCGCCTTTTCTCACCTTTGTAGCATCTTAGAAGCGTCGGAATTAGCGGCGGGGGGGATGTATTACCTTGTACTATTGCTTTTTAGGGTGCTCTACACGACTGGATAGGTGCGCCAAGCCCGCGCTCAATGGTTACACAGTGGGAGGGCGCTTTGTACCTTTTGGGAGGCAGGAGGGGAACAGGTATACTACAATTGGCCCAACCGCTATTGCGCCAATCGGGCACATTATTTTACGTCTATATACATGGGAAAACACTTTCAATTAAGTGTGCGATTTATTGTACAAGATGATCCCATGTGTGGCCACCCATCTCTACTCTCCACCATGTTCAATGCATAGCACCTTCTCCTTTGTCTCAAATAACATGGTTTCTTCACCAATTCTTCGCATATGTATCCAAAATTAATTAAACAAAGCCACTAGACGTTAGGAATAGTGCATGCATATACAGAGGGCCAGACACCCCTGTGGCCACTACAGATCTGGCTACAGTGAGAGATCTATCAAGTAATTATTAAATCGGACTTCATAATCGTATTCTAAACACTTGATTACCCTATACAGCCAAAAAGAACTAAGTGAATCAAAGGGGAAGCCATGGACCTATACTATACAGCGCTCATCGTTGTAGACAGCGAGCGCGGGAGCGGGGACATTGCCGGAGATAATCCGCGCGTGATTGATGGGAGATGATGGTGAGCGCGAGGGCGGGAGCACGATGGCTCGGCAGGGACTGATGATCTAAGATATTTGAGTTAATTCTTGAACGGTTTATAGACGGGTGAGGAAAACTCGCAGATCTGACTCAGATATGGCTCGGCGCAGGGTCGTTTGATGCCCTCTGATGGGGCTTTCATAGCGGGACGGATAGGTGGATCCAGATTTCCTGAAGGAAGCATCTCTGAACATGCCGGCGGAGGATGCGGGCAACTCACGAAACAGAGAAGTTTGCAGTTATTTTCTACACTATCAACTCAGCTTCTGCTATATTGGCTCGCAATCGTTTAATAAACTTTCGCTCCGATTTTTTGGCGGATCTACTGGTAAGATCTGGACACGAAGCAACGTCAATGGCTGGTTGTCTCCTTGGTAATCGTTCAACGTTATATCTCATCCTATAATCATTCTTCTTTGCCTTCAATCACCCTCTATAATATATCAACCTCCCACGTGTTGTCATTGCACAGCAGGAGTTATGAAGTCTCGACCCTGGGAATGCTGTGCAACTGTGGGTTCGCGTGGAGCAGATCCATGTTTCGGGAAACGGAGACAACACCCAGCACACGCGTCTTAAAGTATGTGGGACAGCAGTACCCCGTTTTGTGTAATTATGATGCCAACGCCGAGATCTCCAGACTCCCGAGGCTTGTGGCCACCGCCAAGTACGACGAGCCACATCACCATTCCACGAGTCCGACAGTGTGAGAGCATTGGTTGTTTGGGCGCTCTATCCTCAGGCTGTCGATCCAATGGACACATTTTGATGGCCATGCATATGCGCGCCCCGGTGCTTCCGTGTGCAGTGCGCTCCATCGACGCGCAGTACCGCCTCGAACTCCAATTCCATAAACATTGGGTATTCCAGAGCCAAACCTTCATCCCTCCTTTATACCCTTTTCGGAAACACTTGTATGGCGGCCTTCGGCTACTCATATGTACGTACTCATGCACCTGTTTCAGTGTCGGGAGGCGGTGCCAATGCGCTTGGCTGTCAGGCCAAGGGTTCCGTCGAAGACTGAAAGTTTTTCGCCGGTTACACATGCTCACGTACTCGTATTGAACATAGGTCGTTGACTATATATACAGCTGGATTAGGTAGTGAAGCTCTCCAGCTTCTCCCGCAGCTACTCTTTGCACATACTGGGCATCTAGCCATGCCTTATTGGCAAGAAGTTCCTCAACCACCTTACCGCCTCCGTAGACCCTTCATTCCCTTTCCATCTATCATCTTTGAGCGGTACGGGTCCCCGGGTGTTTACCTCGGTGACGCACTCAGAGACGATTTGCATGGTCTCCACAACGCAGAAAGTACCCCGCTTCTGACCAATACAGCCGCCAAATTCACGCTACGTCTCAACGTACGTTCTGTGGTCTTGATCCGATATTTGTGGTTCCGTGTACTGATTCATGTTTAGTGGCCGGGTTGTCCCCCTTCATGTGCTGTCATACATGCCTACGATCATCGGTACGAGTCTCGTCCGGTCACGCTAGCCAGGCTGGCCTATCTGGTGGCTCTCAAGATCAGATCGTGCCTGGAAGTTGGTATCCCACGATAATTACAGCCTGATCCATTCTGACAGTCTGCACTCTAGAATCTGAGTACGGAAGCTAACAGGCTTCGGGCGACAGATCCGAATTGGTTAGCACACAACGTCAACTTTGAGGATTTGGTACTAGTACGATTGCAGCATGTAGCGCTTGGTAGCTGGCAGCCAGTGATTGTCTACTCTCCGAGGTCGGGGTAGGCCAGAGCGCTGGGCATTTCGAGTTTTCAAGAACAACCAGAGATGTTTTGACTTGGGGGAGTACTTGATTGGGTGCGCGAATTACCATGTACTTCCATCGTTGTGAATGTGCTTGGCTCGAAGTCCTGAAAAGGAAGTCTGAGTGTTTGTGGCGTGGGAAAGTACTTGCACGCTTTCAACGCAATCTCAAGCGTCACCGCCACTGGAAGTCCGAGTCGCGCTGCCTTTCATTCACGACCTTTACCCTCCCCCCTCTATGTCAACATGTGGAAAGAATAGTCGACATCAACTCGCCCTTGATATCTGAGGTAGCCAAAGTACGAGCTCAGACCTGCAGACCATGGCGTTAGAGGCGTTATTCCGAGAGGTTTCTGCGATTTTCGACCAAGTTCAAGTCTCCACAGCAAATCACCGGAAGAACAGTGTTTCTCTGCTTAAGATACACACCAAATCGGTTGCGTCTGTTCAAAAACTGACAGACAGAACTCAACGACCAGTGGGAGAGCGTCGCTTTACCAAGGTGTTCGTGGACATGTTGGGACGCGTGCTGGTGGTGAAGAAGGGCGTTTTGCCAGCGGACAGAGTGATGAAGTTTGTGGGAGCATATGTTGCGTATATCTCAGATAAAGGTCCGTGCGGGTCTGCCTGTGGTCAGCGAGGTCGACGATCTCACCCATTCTCCTTTGTTCAGGCCTCTCTGCACCAACCCCCTCGAGATCTTCCACTGACGAAGAAGACTCAGAAACTCCAGTCTCCAGATTTGTTGCTCAGCTGCTCAAGTTTCTTCTGCAAGGGTTCGAAGCCAAGGACAAAAGCGTACGCTTTCGCTCCGTAGGTACAGTAGCAGAGTTAATCGCGCACTTAGGAGAGCTAGAGTACGCGTCCCTCTCTTCCCTCGTCGCTAGATTACTCAATTTAGCTTAGCGAGGATGTTTACGAGGAACTTCGACACGCTTTACTGGAACGCATGCGTGACAAAGAGGCCGCCATACGCTCACAAGCTGTTTTGGCGCTCACGAAGCTCATGGGTAGCGACACGAATGGCATTGATGCAGAAATAGACGAAGAGAGCATTCTAGGGAATATCTTGTACTCCCTTTGCAGTGACAGTGCATCGTACGTATGAGACGTTGTATCAAGTTGATTACTCAGGCTGAACGCTTATATAGAGAAGTTCGACGCTTGGCTCTAGCCAGCATTCCGCTTATGCCTAGTACTCTCCCCATTATCCTCACTCGCACACGCGACGTCGACCCCTGCATACGTTCGCTTGTCTTCAGCAAAGCGCTCTTCCACTTCAATCCTGCACAGTTGACTATAGCTCAACGAGAGACGTTAGTCCGCGATGGCCTCGGTGACAGGGATGACAAGGTCAAGGCAGCCGCTGCTGAGCTAGTCGACGGCTGGTTTGCCTTGGCGCGCGGTGATGGAGCCTCTGACTTCATTGCGGACGCAATGCAGTTCTTGAAACTCTTCGATCTTACGAGTGAGGATGGCATCTCAATTGCTACCGACGCCTTGCGCTCGATCTTTGCAACGAGGGCATCCGTAGTATCCAAAGTTACGTTTTCTGGTATGCCTAGCTTCGTCTTTTTCACGTCCACTCAGCTTGACATTCCTTCACTAGATGACTATTGGCGAGCATTGACGCCTGAGGCTGCGGTGTTTGCACGCTGCTTTATCGAATACACGTCGCCGAACTCTGTCGACGCATCTTGCTCAGGCATCGGGATCAACACCAGCTGTGTCATGGAAAATTCGACCATCCCAGTTGTAACGGCGTTTGCGTACTATGTACAGGAGGCCTGCAATCGCATGCTGGACACCATAGAGGAGCTTGAAATAATCAAATTGAGAGGCAACGATGGGGAAACTGATTCGGACGATGAAGAGAACGTCCTGGCTCTTGAAGAGTGCGAAGAGTTACTCGTTCAGGGAATATGCGTTTTCAGTGAGCTGCTCAAGATCGCTTGTTGCTTGGACTATTCGGACGAGATTGGGCGACGAAAGATGTTTTTGGTCATCCGTCAGTGTTATATCCATCACACGCGCTGTCCAGTGGCATCTTAACCATCCATATAGGGACGATTATTGGCGTTGAATACCTGCCGGAATCACTCATCGATACCTGCGTCGAAGTCCTCAAGGCGACAACGGATGAGCGGGAAATGATCAAAGTCACTGTCGAGGTTATGGTGGAGTTGCGTGACAGTCTATTTGAGGGCCAAGAAGAGGACGACGACGAGGCTTCAGAGGTGAGCGCATTGGACCACTCATACCATTCGCCACTGAAATCGATCAGGAGTCGGAAGTGGAGGTTACCCGTAGTAGGACAATCAACAACAGCAAGCTCGGCACGCAGAAACGACCTACACGCGAGTGGACGCGCCAAGAGAAATTGCGCGCTGATGAGATCGACTTAAGATGTCTCTCTCTATGCATTGCGATGATGAAGCGTGTCAATGGCGTAAGTTCTGCTTTGACTCTTGATGCTGAGTTGTCGTTGACCACCCGGATGGTAGCAATTCCACGAGCACTCTGTTCTCGAGGGCATTGTGAGCGACTTGATAATCCCATCCATCACTCGAGACCAAGCAAGTCATCGTGAGCTGGGGCTGGTTGCCCTAGGCCTGTGCAGTCTCACTTCGAAAGTGAGTAATAATGCTTCTCAATGTATCTCAAACAACCCCACTCAATGCTAATGTTGACTGGGCAGGACATGGCACTCCAGTCGTTCCCCTTGTTCTGCAATCAATCACAGCACGCTTCGGAAGGCCTCAAAACCAAAGTTTTGCAGATCGTGCTCGACTTACTGTTGATGCACTGCAGCGCTTTCTTTCAGAGGTCCAAGGAGACGGTAAGCGACTTTGACTCGGAGTAGCTGGCGTGATTGTTGATATTCCTACCTCTCTGAACTGCAGACAGAACAGATTCTCTCTTTTCTGTTGCAGACGTTCGAGCAGGAAGAATCTTCCTCCGTGCGAGCTACGATTTGCGTCGGACTATCAAAGCTCATGTTGAACGGAATCGTAACCGACGAGCGGGTACGAATCTCAATGTCTAGTCCGACAAACATAGACGTTGTTAACTCTCGTGACAGGCACTGGCGGCGCTCGTGTTGGCATTCGTGTCTCCGGCTAACTCAGGAAATCAAGAATTGCGGCAATGTCTCTCGTGCTTTATTCCCGCATACTGTTACAGCTCGTATGCCAACCAATGTCGCATGCAGTCCGTGAGTTTCTATGTTCAGGTGTTGTAACCATATGGCGTTAACATTTGCCACAGATCTTCTTCATCGTCTTTGAGTTGATCACACAAGTGTACGATGAATTGGAACCAGGCCAGAGCATGATCACACCCATTCAGTTCTGTACATTGTTCCTGGACTGGACAGATCCGCAAAGGCGCGCATCGGGGTACGTTAGCGTCCATATTGCTTTTCGTGTGATTTCTGTCTCACTAACGTCCTCGGTGTCATATAGGTCTTCCGCGAGACCTGGATCTGAAGACATCCACCTAAATCTTGCAATTGATATATTGAAGGCTTGCTACGACGATGATCGCACAAGTCAGTACCCTCAGGCTCATCTTGCGGTACTGATGTGCAAAATCTGATACGGGGCTGAAGTCGGACGTAAACTGAGCTGTCAAATGCTTCCCAAGCTGTATTTGCCTTCTACTCCCGATCCATGCACTTTACTCTGTTTGAGAATTTTGTTGGAGAATATCGGAAAGGTGTGCTCAACTCGTATTCAGAAATTACCACGTCAGCTGAGATGATTGTCTGCCACAGTGTTCGTTGGACGATGTGCTAGCTCAGAAGGCAGTGGCGAAATTCAAGGCAAAGGTTTTCAAGCAATTATCGAAGCAGCTGAAGAGCCTGGATGTCAGGGAGCATGCGGACGATTCTCAATATCTCGACATACGGAGAATTGTGCAAACGCGCTCACCGTCCCCCGAGCCCAGTTCAGATCGTGACACAGATGATGAATCGGAAGAGGAGGAACGGCCATCTCGCGGGAGGAAGATTAGCCCCATGAAACCATCTGTGCGACGCAAGGCGAGGTGTGTTTCAAACGTTCAAATGTTCATCGTCAGGTCAATGACTTGGCTGTGTACAGATCTACATCACTAGAGATTAGTGATGATGTGCACGATGCGAGTCCCTCGAGAAGTGTAGGCCCGCCGCTTTCAAGGTTTGTCATCACAAAGACAAATTATGTACGGAACTAACAGCACATTAGGACCCCTTCTCCTTCGCCGTCTTCATCTTTGCTACCGACGCCATCTCCGGGTGTATCAATGATCAGGCATCGTGAAGACAACAAATTCAAGGTGCTACCCTTCAAGGCTTCTAAGAAGATGCGAACGACTGGCCCCCAGTGCGTATGAATACTCTGTTTCATGAGCATAGAGCTTATACCATCACTTAGACGTGATACCGAGTTCAAGCGTCATCGCCTTCCTGTGACAAAACCGATCGTTGCAGGAAAAGCTCGTGCACATTATTTGGAAGGGGACAGAGAATCCGCCGCTTCATCTGGGATGGATGTCCGTCCTAATCATCGCCGAACTCGAGGAGATCATGTATCAATCGTCGTTGGCTCCGAAGACTCAGAAGATTCCGACTTCTAGTTTACCGACCACCATCTCACCTTTCCCCAGTTGGTGCGAATATTGTGAAACCCAGACAAGAGATCCTCAGGCAAGAGATTAGACCGCCCGTCTGCTCTGCCTTGGGGAGCTTAGCGTAACCTCCTCTTATGAATTTCTATTGATGTGTTCATACACTCATCATGTTGTAGCTGTATTCGATTCTTCTCTTGCGATTGTAAGCCATATTCGAGCTGCAGTCTGTTATCCATAGATCCCGGACATCTCCTTCTCCCAACACTGGCTGATCCATGTGCACGGCGTGCTGTCTGAGGCATTAGTGGTGAGTGGTCAGCTGCTATGTGTTCATGATGAACGATGAACTGGCTACTCCACAATCTTATGTTCTAGGAAGATATCTTGATGTGATATGGTGGCTCTCAATTTCGTCCTGTTGCTCGCATCCGTAACGCTAGATACAGGCTTGGTTCTGTAACTCGAAGCACAGGATTTCCGGCATGTGTTGGCCGGTCAAAATTGTCGTGGGTATGTCATGCAACCTTCATCAGCTATGACTACAAAACTTTCTTCGCCGAGGATTCACCCTTTTGATACTTTGAATAGGTACCCACGAGCTCAGAAGTCAGATGTCCTTGAGCTGTAGTTCTTGTTCCAGCAGGACGCTATTCCTAGATCGCATCATCTCTGTGCAGTTCAGAAAAGCTTGTCTGGCTGATGATATAACCCATCGGCATGACTCCAACAAAGCATAAGACCTACTGATTCCTCCTCCCCTTGCCTTTCTTATCCCTCTCGTAGCGTGCTACTTTACTAGGTGCAATAGCAAAGTATGACGGTGATAATCCAGTTACTACTTGGGCTGCTCTACATCGCCAAATTTGCTACTGCTCAGCTCGTTTTCGCGCATTGGATGGTAAGCTTAATTATTATAGACCTCGAGATTTGCCACTAAACACGCGTGTTTTAGCTCGACGAGGCGTACTCGTTCGCTCAAAGTGACTGGGAAAACGACATGGCCAGTGCTCGATCCATTGGCATCGATGGGTTCGGTCAGCCATAATTTATTGCGTTGCTTGAACGCCGTGGTATACTTACAATCCAGTAGCTTTGAACATGAACGCCAACGATTACGAGGCTTCGAAGCTATTCGACGCTTATGCTGCTGCAGCGACGTTCAGCAATCCAGATTTCAAACTCTTCATCTCCTTTGACATGTCCTACACCTGGTCTGTCTCCGACATGATCTCCATCGTTGTTGCCCACGCTGGGTCTCCGGCCCAATTCCAATGGAAAGGCGACGTGCTCGTGTCGACCTACTCTGGCGATACGGGAAGCTATGCAAATGACGCGTTCTGGAGTGGTTTCAAGAGTGGTTTGGCTGATCAAGGAGTCAGCATCAGCCTCGCTCCAGCTTTCACGACTTTCAGGGACCCTAGCCTGGCTAGCAGCTTGCTAAGTACTTATCCGAGTATCGATGGGTTCATGAACTGGTGGTCCTGGTTAGTTACGTTTCACTTTCACTTTCACTCGTAACAGGAATACCTGCTCATTGCGTCGTTTACAGGCCTAATGACGTCCTCGCGAACCTAACTACAGATACCGACGTTGCATACCAAAGTGCAATGAAACAACGAACTGGTCCGTACATAATGGGTGCGTTTCTTACCTTGCTGGGATTGCGACCCGCTACTAAAGCGAACCCTGGCGGCAGCCGTCTCCCCATGGCAATACAAAGACCTCTCAGCTGACCAAAACTGGGTCGAGTATTCAGACACGCTGTGGAATTACAGGTGGCAGCAAGCCCGTACGTATTATCAGCACTTCCTCCGGACCCACTGACTAGACGCAGCCATTGGAAACAGTCCAGATCAAACCTGATATCGTCGAAATCGTCACCTGGAACGACTACGGCGAGTCACATTACATTGCCGACCTGAACAGCAATATCAACATTGGTAACGCGACCTATGTCGATGGCCAAGACCATTCTCCCTGGAGGACCGTCGCGCAGTATTACATCAGCTGGTACAAGACTGATACTCAGCCAACTATCACTGTCCGTTTTTTCGTCTCACTAGTTCGTTCACGTGCTAACCATCGTTGCAAATAGGAGGATCAGGTCGTTTTCTGGTATCGCAAGAACCCAAAGGGTGCTGTATGTACCGGTGGCGTCACCGCCCCGCCTCGCAATGCTAACTTCCCGGCGGACGAGGTTTTCGCGCTCGCCATGGTGGCAACAGATGCTACGGTCACACTCGATATCGGTTCCTCTCATGCTGAGTTTACTGCCCACGGAAACGAAGTCTCGCTCGGAAGTGTGCCGTTTCCCGCTGAGGATAGTCAAATTCCGTACTTTCAGATCTTGAGCAGTGGCGTGAAGGTCAAGGACGGCTACGGGAGCGTTTACGTTGAGCAGACGTGTACGGACTACAATTTCAATCCGTTTGTGGGCATGATAGCATGAATGATCAAGAAACACTACTTGCGCCGAGACAATAATATGCAGTTTTTGGAATGTCAACAGTGAGAGATGGAAGGTATGAGCGAGCAAGCTGTTGGCGCACTTCAAGTTCCTATGCACGGGTGAGGATGGATCTAAATGTTCCCCTGCGCTATAATCTGCTCAACTTCTAGTCGGCATCTTTTCCCGCGTCGATGTCTGCCCACAAGTTCCTCCAGCTCTGCGGGAGGTCGCGGCTACATATACAATGAGCAAAGGTCATTGTGTATGTAACAAAATCAACATGCTCACCCATATTCAATATCAGGAAGTTGACAATTAGTCATATCGAGCCGTTGTTCATCCCAGGTTAAACGAGGAACTACCTGCTGTAGAATTTGCGAGGACTTCCAGTCAAAGTTGTGACATCGCGAGACGCGAAGATGTTTCAAGGGAGCACAGATGCTGGTTTTTCGGAGTTCCAGCACCTCACGAAGGGCGTTTACACAGCCGTAATGGTTGTCGCCCTGGTGCGTGCACGGTGTGAAGACACAGTTGCGTATCTCGAGAGTCGTGACGTGAGGAAATACGCAGGTTATGGGTAGATTGTTTGTAGCGCTCCACTGTTTGGTCTTGTAAGGGGTCGCCAAATAATCTTCCAACGCGCAAAAACTCTTCATCGATCCAGCAAGACGCAACACCTCCACTGCAGGCATTGCTGCGGTAAGGAAACGTGGATCAGGATTGTGCCTGGCCGACTGTAGCCCTCCATGACCAAAGGAGATAGATAGGCACCGAACGGGAGTGAGAGGTAGAAGTGAGAGCGCCCCTGACATCATGAGATTCCAAGGATCAGCTATCAAGACCGCTTTGGGGAATTCAATCTCACAGTCGTATGGCATACGCGGGTCTCGTCGTGCTGTGGTAGAAGGTGCGGCCGCTCGACCACGAAGAAAACTTGGGCCGGCGTGTCCGATGTAGATGTAAAACTTGTGTATGGGCTTTCGGGTGCTCCATGCTCTAGAATCAAGCAGCTTTGAGATACCAGGTACGGTAATGGAAGGTGTGTCACAGCGCAGTTTGACTGCTGTGGCTCCGGGAAAGCGGATATGGTTGAAGAGCATATCAGACTCATGGCGGTCTTCACCAGCGAACACAAATTTTTCGAGGTTATGCAGAGTGACAGCAGGCATTTGGAGGGGTTCGCCGTCGAGATCCAGCTTTGTAACTTCAAACACGGCGGCGAGGCTAAGGTGGCGAAGAAGCGGCATCGCCTGAAGGGCTTGCAACACATCTATGACCTCGAGCCCATACTCAAGGCCGTTGCTGCAAGAGTAATCCACGGCGAGAATTTGGAGCATGCCAAGACTGGCCATCCGGCTCCAAGATAAAACCACATGACGCACATGAAGCTCGGTGAGCATGGGAAACGACTTCGAGTCCGAAGGAGGGAAAATGGCACCGTGAGATGAGTTTGATCCTATCGACAAGAAGAGCCTTGAAAGGTGATGGTATGTCGGTATAGCGGCATCAAGTAGGAACGAGTGAGGAGAGCGACACCGGAGGTGAAGCTCCTCGACTCGGCCGCTGCCGAGAATCTTTAGAATCCGAACGTTCTGGTGGTCCATAAGAGAATACTGTTCATCGAGCACTAGAACAAGCTTTCGTTCACCAGAGTACTTGAGCGCTTTTCTGAGAAATCGACTGGTAACGGGAAGGTAGAGATGGCTCCACAAATACGAATTTTGAATCAACAAGGAGCGCCATAGCCTGCATACGCGTCCAAATTTCGTCCACGAGTACCATTCGTTGTTATGTACACTCCAATGTTTGTGTCTTTGCCTGACAAGTGTCGAGTACGCATAGAGGTGAAATATACGCAATAAAAGCTCGGCTGGAAGGTTGAATATGGGAGAGACCTCCGATGCCGGCCGCGTATATGTTGCAAGAGGCAGAGTCCGGTGCTCCTCTGAATTTTGCATAATGGAGACAGAAGAAGCTCTCCCGTCTATGCTGGGGAGCGGAACGGAGTGCACGATAGACTCTTCGAAATGCTGGAGTGTCTGTTCTCCTCTGTCAAGTAGGACACCGCACATGTTAGCCTTTGAAGACTCAGGTGAAATAAAGAGCCACGTCTCGTACGTTGACAAAGTGGTGCTAATCTTCAGCCTTGAGACAGGAGTGATGTCCGTGTCGAGTGTTTAACTTTGAACGTTGGACGCGATGGTTGAGTACGTTGAGAGACAAGCTGCTAGTAAGTAGTGCCACCAGTTCAATAACCTCGCGTGGACACCTGCCGTATCTGGCACTAACAGTCAATTTTCAACCCAAACGAGGTGATCACTGCCATAAACCAGTCAAGAAACTTGTGTTTATTAGCTGAGAGTAGGATCGACTTGAAAAATCGCAAGTATGAAGAGTGGCTATCAGACAAGAGCTCAGCCTTGAGGCACACAATGGTGGACACAACGTGTTTGCGTACTATGCGTTATAGCAGTGACAGAGCACTTGAGCACTTTTTCCAGAAATCCTCCGGGAACGGGGAGGTAGAGATGGGTACGAATTTTGGGTTGACAATGAGCACTATAGTCTGCATACAAGACCAAGCCTCGTCCACGAGTACCATTCGCTATTCTGTACGCTCCAAGGTTTGCGTCTTTGCCTAGCAAGTGCCGAGCATGCACAGAGGCAGAATATACACAATATGAGCTCGGCTGGATGGTCGGATATGGGAGAGATCTCGGGTGCCAGCGTCTATATTGCAGGAGGCAGAGTTCCGCATAATGTAGACAGCGAAAGGTTATGCCAAGTAGTGGAAGGGATTGCACGACGAACTTTTCGACGATGATGGAGTGTTCTGTCAAATTGGAAACCTACTCTCTAGCCTTGAGGGAAGAGCGACGTCCAGCCTACTTTCAATCGCAAGCTCGTTTGAGATCATAACGTGACTACCTACCAGATTTGGCATATCGACCTCACGTGCATGGGCTCATTGTGGCCGGTTTCGGCCCTCGGGCATGCGTTCTGCGTCGCACTTACCACTACCGCAAGCTGCTCACCGTCGTCAACCCTTATGGAATCGCTCACCAACCTCGCAACCTCGCTCCCGACATCCAACTTGGTCAATGCGGAGAAGGACCTGCTCAACAATTTCAAGGGTAAGTCATAGGCAATTTGCTCAAGCTATTCGTAGACATGAAATTGACTGCTTCCCCCACGCAGCTGCCGCGTTGAGCATCACAACACTCTACAAGTCATCTCTGCGCACATCTAAGAGAGCTTATAACTCTGGATATGCGGCAGCCTGCCAGGATCTTCTACTGATGATTCAGCAAGGGGTGTCAGCCGGAGAGTCAAGCGACCCGAACGGAAGTGGCATGACCATCGGACGCGTCATGGATTACCTAGAAGCAAGGCTTGATGCTCTAAGGTCAAGAGAAGAGGAGGAGGAGGAAGATGAAGAGAGCAATAGAGAAAGGGATAGACAGTCGAAAGCGCCGTCGACTCCTGCATTGGCTTCAAAACCATCAATTCCCGCAGCATCTTCAGCGCGTTCAAGAGATTTCGTGAGTTTGCTACGCAGCTGCATTTTCTGTCGTTTTCTTACCTCTTTTTAAGGTGTTAATGACTCCTCTATCGCCTCCCAACTCTGTCTCAGCGCCTGCTCCAACGCAGCCTACTTCGCCAACACCCTCACCGTCTATGCTATCCCGGCCACAGACTACCTTGCCGACTCTATCTCTACCACGCAACTCAAGAACGAGACTTTTTGCGAACGCGAAGGAAGCCGTCATGGCCTCTTCAAGCGCATTCTCACCTTTGATTTCAACGTCTGCCGATGCACAGGTAGCGATCATTCCGCCACCCATGACTCCTGATATGTCCCCTTTCCCGACGACTGAATCAACGGGGTCGAAACGTCGTCATGCAGCCATCACCGCTGAATCGTCCCTGGCAAGTGTCTCTTCTTCCGGTTCTACCAGCTCAAGGCGTCGTACAAGGAGCTCGAGGAATCAGACGTCAGCTTTCGCGCGGGACTCAAACGAGCACAACTCACCCCACATCTCCGACGATATGGACGTAGAGGAAGAAGGTCGGGATCGCAAGCGTGTCGCAAGACGCTGACGACCGCTTCAGGTGTTTGACGGAGAGTATGTTCATGAGATTGGATGGTCTTCTGTAGCTGTATGTTCAGCTATCCTCATTTTACGCATCATCTGCCTCAAGTCATTGTCCTTGGCCCCCTTATTGCATCTCTACACTCCGCGTTCGCGTCACATCTTTCGCCGGAGTCTTACGCTCTTTTCAAGGTATGGGACAGAGACATCCCACCCGATCGCGTCATTTGCTTCCTCCGCTATACATCCGTAGTTTTAGTAGACTTAGGATACCCTTCACTTACCACAAGTACGCTTAGATCAGCTACCTGTGACCAATTGTAACCAGCACTCATATGTTCGAATACTGTAATCCATATTCCCACCAGAGCAGAGCATATATCTGACACATGTGTTGTCCGCTCGCAAAGAACATTGTAAACCTAGTTCGAACTCCATATCATCGTGGCCTCTTAGTCATCGCACTGAACCACAATACGAATTGAGTCCAGCGACGATTCGTTCAGTGGAAGAGTGATGTCCAATTGAACGCTTTCCATGCTCGAGTCTTCTGACCGGTGTTTCTTGACATTCGGGTCTTGGATAACAGCCAACGGGACCCTGCACATGGAGTTGCGTACGTAGTCCGGGACCGTGGCCTTGAAGACCTCACAGATCGTTGCTTTATCGTCCACCCCGAGTTCCGCACCTCGCAAAGCTGAGCTCCCCGAGTCGTAATCATGCCACATCCACCACGCGATCGTCAGCAAGACGATGTTGAAAACGACAAAGAGAAGGCGCGATCCGTGCAGAAGCTCCCAGTTGAGGACAATCGTAAATCCGCAGGCGAGACCTACGTGGCAAGGAAGTGCTTTCATGAGGTACTGGTGGCGTTCAGAAGACGAGTGTGGTGGCGAGACGTAGCCGAACAGAGGAGAGAATGTGACAGCAGAGAGACGAGTTGGTGCGATAAATGGAATAAATCCCACTAGAAGAGCGTACGGCAAGGCTAAAGTTATCTTGAGTAGAGTCTTGAGGACAAAGTTGAGTGCGCCAGAGGGTGATTTCGATTTCCGTTCCCATGAAGCAGGAGGCAAAAGTCTCTTCGCAGCCTTCAGCGAAGGAGAGATAGGAAATGACGAGAGCGTGAGAGGCGATCCTAAAGTGGCCGCCAAAGAGTCTGAGGAGGCATCTAGAGCGATCAGTCCTAGCTCTTCCTCATCTTCAAGGACGTCGTCTGGCCCGGTGCTATCAAAGGCCCAAGGGGACAGATTCTGAGGAGTAGTGATCACATCGAAAATGATTCGGACGTCTTCTTTGGACAATTTCTGCTCTCGCCGCTTAAAAATTCGAATAACGCTCTCAGGTTTATCTGAACGAAGAATAGTGTATCGCGACATACATTTGTTAGGCTCTTCGTCTTACTGGCGAACTTCCTGGCTGATGCGCCAGCTTTCTTCACTGCCCGGAGAAAGGAGTTCTTCTTCTTCTTCGAGTCAAGCAGCTGCTCTTCAAGTATGTTCTCTTCAACCTTGACTTGAACGACAGGAGCTCCCGCCTGATCTCCCCCTTCGGCGGCGATGACGAATGGATCATCACCATGATACACAGGCGTCGGGATTGTAGAGACCGTCAAGGACGAAGTGGTGAACATCGGCTCGGAGAGGGCCATAAGCAGGCTGGTATCGTCGAGGTCAATACCAAGCGCGCTTTCACTGGAATGGTACCCTCTAGGAAATGTACGACGTTGAAAATACGCAGAACTTTGCCCGCTGGCTCCAGGACTCTGGAAGCGACTTTGTCAAGTGAGCCGCTATAGAAGGCCCAGGAAAGAAGCTTACCAGCGTAGACGGCAGAGAAGTGCTAGACCCTATAGTAATCGGATGAGGGGGAGGGCTCGCTCGGAGGTATCTGTTACTAGTCCTCATCCCATCCATGTTGGTCGTTGAGGATGCTGAACACCTTTGGTACTAGGGCGAGTGAGGAGATGAGGATGCGTTTAGCAATATGATGGTGGTAGTTGAGAGGTGTAAACTGGAGCACGGCGCCGGCAATGTGAAGAAACGACCATCCGCGAGCCGCCTCAGGGCTGACGGACGTTATGTGGCTGGCATCCGACGCGGTGGCTGACTGTCACACCCAACCAGCCTAGCCTGCCAATATGACGTTGTCAGCAAGTTGGCAGCATTGATCTGATATAAGCTGACACCAGAATGGATAGTTGAGGGTATCTGCAGTGACACGGCGTGGATACGAAGTGTTTAGTATAACATCGCCATGAAATACTAGCCTTACAGCTCGGTACCAGATGATTCGAGGTACGAAAACGACGAGCGAGACAAGGAAACCTGCAAAGAAGAAAGTAAGTGCGACATTGATATGCTATAGCAAGGATACTCCAGGCGTCGTGGACGATAGCAGCAGCTTCGGATGAAAGAGTCCGTGGTCCACGACGAGCTCGTTGACTCTCTTGAATACGAACTCCAACGAGCCTACAAGGGTAAGCAGCCAGTCAGTCACGGTATACAAAGCCTTCCACAGCGCAGTGGTGAGACACCGTACTAGACGCACTGATCCGATACTACTACTCTACTTCTTGTCCCGCTTCGTTCACCTCCTCAACCTCGTCTGACCTCTCCGACTTGAGACTCGTACCCAACCCGACCACGGTTGGCACCTTTGTTGATGGATGACTTCCTGAATCCCACAAAGTCAGAGGCCAGGCCGATTAGCCTTGATAGGGCAAGGAAATGGTTGTGTGGATCGCAGTCCAACGCGTTCATTGCCATGCATGCTGCATAGTGCTGTGGCCGCATATTCTCCAGACAGTGGCGTCCTATGACCACCTCCCTTGACTTCTGTGTAGCGTGCTACGTTCACCTGAGCTGTCGACGGCTGCCTGCGGACCGCCATTGGATGCCTTCAAGTTCGTATATATGTCTATGCATCCTTGGTCGCGCACTGACTCGGTAAGCTGTAGTGCCCCTTTAGCTCATAGCCTTGCCATGAATTTGCTCATCCTACTTCTCGTATCCTCAGCAGCCGCACTGTCTTCTACCTACATCAACTGCCAATTACGAAAACCGCAAGGAATATCACCTCTACAAGGATGCCCTGCCGGTACAATATACGTGTCTTCAAGCGATCGCACTGCCAAGTTCTCCTCCGTTCAGGATGCAATCGCTTCGTTGTGCGCTGTGCCTCTCATACTCGCATCGATGTGTACTAAAGCCGTTTCACACGTATTAGACCTGAGGAAGGAAATGCAGTCATTCTCATTGGGCAAGGCGAATACCATGAGACTGTCAATATCACCAGACAAGCACCTGTGACGCTGCTGGTCTGTGCTCTGTTGGCATCGACAGACCGATTTTACTGACAACCCGTGCAGGGGCAGCTCGATGCATCTACGGCTTTCGAGCCATCTGGAAATGCTACCACACGTAACTTGGTACAAGTATGGAACGACGTGTTCGTAGCAAATGGAATCGACGACGCACAGTCAGCGATGCTCATCATCGCCCCATCCTTCAATGCCTCCCTCATCGGCGCTGGTCCAACCGGCGCACCACTACAACCCTTGTTCGGAAACACCGATTTCAAGGCCTACAATATTGACTTTCAAAATAGAGCGGTGAGTCGCGCAACACGGTGTAGCTGTTCCATGTCTCTTGACTGTAGGTTTTCAGGCCAACTTTTCAATTTCGCAAGCACTCGTTACAGATATCTCGTACGCAAATGCTTCCTTCTACGGATGTTCTTTTGCCAGTTACCAGGATACGTGGTATACCGGCCGCAATGCTAGCACCTACGTAGTGGACAGTATCATATTCGGTCAAACAGACTGTAAGACCTCTCATCCCTTGTGTCGAATCTACGTTGCTAACTATCCGCGCAGACCTTTTCGGCTTTGGTACTGCGTACGTTCCTCGTTGAGGGCTCAGGCTACCCACTAACAGCTCAGTGGTACAGATGGTTCCAAAATGTAGTTCTCGCGAACCGCGCGTGTGGTGGCGGTATAGTGGCATGGAAAGGTACAAACCTAACAGATGCACCAAATAATCGTTATGGAGCGTATATCGCTGACTCCCGCATCATCCGCGTGAGTTTACTGATATTCGTCAATCGTGGCATACATCCTCAGAGCTACTTTACTAGTCTCCGGATGCCAATGCCACAACCGTCACGGAGCAGAGTTGCTTCCTGGGTAAGCTTGTCTGTCACTGCTCTGTGGAGATACGAAATAGACTCAGTACTATATTGACAGGTCGACCTTGGAATGATCTCGCCACGACGGTCTACTTACGTACGTTCATGGACAACAGCATCAAGCCTGCTGGTTTCGAGCCCTTTGATAGTTCTAGGTGTGTCATGAGTTGGAACTTGCAGATTACCATACTCACTTCAATCACTAGACCTGTCATCGCCAACACGACTTTTTACGCCGAGTACCACTCGTCTGGTTGGCTATTCACTTTGTTATGCCTGTTCCGCGTTGTTCATTTTTTTCATCTGTCAGGCCCTGGTGGAAACACAACAGCACGAGTATCCGATCATATACTCACCGATGCTGAGGCTCTTGAGTACACAGTCAACAAAGTCTTTCTGGAGAGGCCCAAATGGATCGACTTTGAGTATCAGATCTAGAATGTGACATGTTTTCAATAAGACTGAAGAGATCAATCAGATAATGAATGCAAATTTGACTCTGTACATGTGTGGTACGTACAGGGCATCCTAAAACAAGTAAGTACTATGACTTGATATGCACAATAAACAGTGTACATCTACCCATAACATCTATGGTCCACCCTTCTTCCTGCGAACAATTGCAGCCACACAAATTTGGTGGGAGAACGAGATTCTTGGATTGATCTGATTGTGAAGCTATGCTTGTTGCTGCTGAACTTCACAGGAAATTTAGACGGCAGCAAGTTTTAGTTATCTTTGAACTTGACGGCAGACACTTGTCACAATGACAGCTCGTCTCTGTGGAAACCGGTACACGATAGCTTCAATGTACAGGTTGGTCGAGGTGTAAGGTGCAGTTTACCTATTCAAAAATATCAATCGTGAACCATCAAGCTGTAATGTACACACGAGGCTGCAGTGCCAGCCAAAAGTTGAATTGTCTGTGGCAATCTATGAAGCGTGACGAAGGAGCGGGAAACGCGAGACGTGGCTTCTGAATCAGTGGCATCAATCAAAAAGACTGCTACAATGTCGCTGTAGCGACCGAGTACAGAACTGCGAGACATGGTGGTCAGGATGGCGAGTCAACATCCAATGTACAGTACAGGAACACAAACACCCGAGTCGAGCTCAACGCCGAAAGCTCCGAAGATGCCGTGCCACAAAGATGCCGGTTTCTATATGCGGAAGTCCGCCGGTTGACAAGTTTGAAGCCAACTGTAAAAGTGAGATTCACCTTCCGCTGTGCACAGCGAGTCGTCAAACACTTGACCGTGAACTATGAAGGTGAATGCCAGACAAAAACATTTGAGAAAGAAAATTGTGAGCGTCTTGAGAGCAGAAGGGGCCAACATAGTGCTGCAGTAAGTGCGCAGGTTATTGTCTGCTATTTACCGCGAAAGTGAACAGCACAGCTCACCGGGAAGCCCCAGCCTACTTATTAGGTGAAACCGTGGGTTCAAGATCTTTCGGAGGCATGTCTCGAGCGTACAAGCCTTCTGAGGGGAAAATGCACATGTTTGACTCCACTGCAGTAGAGGAATGTTCTGGTTGACTCTGAACTCTGAATCAGTGCCGAAAAGAGCGATCACAGGTAGGTATTCCAACAATCTGTTCTGTTACACACAGCTGATGCACGTCAGATTCAATGTACCTGCGTGCAGTAACTGCTACAATGGAGATCGTCATCATCACCACGACACCTTGCGCACTGTATCAGGGACTTCTCATTTGTTTCCATCCTTATAGTCCACCCTTAACGGCCAGCCATGCCGGACGAGAAGAGATGTCCTTCCACCATCTGCAGCAAATTTTGTGAGCTCGAAAAGCTACTATAAAGCTGAGATAAAACCGACCTTGCAACGTTGGGTCTCTTTTCATCGTCAATGAGGAGCTTTACACCGGCGGCCTCGGTTATAGCGGTTCCAAACGGGACATGAAAGAGATCCGCAAGAGTGAGGACCTGCGTAGCGGAAGGTTTAATTATTCAACTAATAGACTTGTCTGACGTACGTACCTCTCCAGCGAGGTACTTCTGCTTGCTCATAATCGCCTCATAACCGTCGAGCTTTGCGGCGAGCTTGTTGATGTGCTCCGCGAGTAGTTCCTCGTTGCACTCTTTGCCTATGAAGCTGAACAATAGATTGCTGGTGAGTCTTAACATGGCAAAGATAGTGGAACGTCATTTACGCGTTATACAGCTTTTCCAAACCGATACTGAGCGCCAGAGGGTCGAAGTTGTTCTGCTCAACGCTAGCAGCCTGCTCGAAAAGTGCGGTCGTTCTCAAGTCACTGGCGTCAGGGATGAGTGGAACGCCCTGATCGCGGTACTTTAAAGCTATATATCTGCCAATAGCCCTGGTTTCGTACAAGATGAACCCGTCGTCGTCGATGTACGGAACCTGGCCGAACGGCTGCTTTTGAAGGTACTCGGGCGTTTTGTGCTGTTTCTCCGCGACGTTGACCAAAACGAAGTCGAAAGGAACGTTCTTCTCCTTCAAGATGTGAGCAACTCGAAGGGTGGGTGGGGAATGCGCACCCCCGTAGAGCTTCAAAACCATGTTGAGGATTTAGTGTTGTGGTTGTTGAATGGGTCGGAGTCGAGTTAAGCTGAGCGATTTAGCGATGGTGAGTTCTGTTTATATACGAGTACTGGTGACTTGTTCTGATGTGTAGATGTCCTCCCGACGCAGTATATTACGTTTGCAGGACCGCTTCGATTGTTGTAGTCATTCGCCGACGGATCGGATGCCAGACTTTCTCGGAAAATATGCTGATTCATGTAGGTACAACGTGGTTGCAAAGTGACGCCCTTCAAACTTCAAAGATGACCGGGCGGAGGTAGAGGAAGACGGATTGCCAGCTCCCAGGTGTAACTTGGTGTAGCTCAGCGAGGTAAAGCATGTTGAAATCGATGTGGTGCAGAATCCAGCAGGGATTAGCGGAAGCTTCTAAGGCATGAGACGTCATCTCTTGAATGATCGTTAGTGAATACCCCAAAAAATGAGAAGCGACAGATTTACCTTTGAGAACGTCTGAATGCGCAGGGCGAGGGTGTTTGCGAGCTTCCTATAGGTGTAGGAATTGTTGTTCGCGGTATTGTCGAACACCATCAAGTTGGTAGACGTCCACCCTGGAAGATCAGGCCACTGAGGTGTGAACTCAGCACACGAACCCGAGCTGGGGTAGGGATACGAGCCGCAGCAACACTGCCAGCGGTATCTGAATGATAGCAGAAAATGTCGGAAGAGGTATCTCACCAACGACTCTTCTAGGATACCATGACAATCCCCAAATCCCCAATAAAGCGCCCAGCTGCACGCTTCCGCCACCATTAGCCTGCCGGAGATATTGAGACGCCAAAACTCTGCGTGTTCGTTGTTTGTGTGGCTGTGGGGAGCATGAAACAAGTGCTCATCCTTGATGATTATCATCACGAGGGTTCTGAGAGTAAGGGTCAGCGCTGCAGTGGTTGAAGAAGGTATTGGCGAGACGGGTGTCTCTTAACACTGCGCGACCTTTCTGACGATATATAGCTGGCTTACTTCATGTGCGCTCTTGGGGTACCGCTATTCGACTACACGGCCTTGCTGTGGAATAAGGTTTCCGTGTACAGATTGCAGTGTATTCGGAAATTCCCCTGTAGCAGCGACAGCGCAATTTTGAACTTGATGGTCACCTTCGCTTACCTTGGTATGCATTTCCCAATATTGCGTGTGTGCCACGTTCACACACGCACCTGAAAGGCCTCAGTGGGACTCGGTCCTACGTCAAGAAGGAATCGGATGCAGTGAAGCAGGTTGTTACTTGGTGGACAAGAGGCGTGACAGCCATGTGGAAATTGAGCTGGTCAAATGTCTGTCCCAGGTTACAACGTGTATGCATTGCTCGAGCCATAACGCATGCAGTGTGCCACAATAACGCCTGTGCCACAGTCTCACTATGATATTCTGAGAACAAGTTAGCTACTTTCATGTTCAGATAACAACTCAAGTTTTGACGCACAGAACCCCCAGATATTTACACGCAGGCTCAGCTAATTTCGAGATATTCTTGGTCGTGGACAGAGATTTGAGTGAGCGTTGTTGTTGACAGACGAGTCCGGCGTTTGGCAATCGCTTATTGCCGGAGAAGTACGTGACCATATCCGGACATGAACTTTACCCGCCACCACTGGCCGCGCGCGATTCTCCCTTTTGTCATGGTTTCCATCCCTCACACTTACCAATTACTCCAGTATACTATTCATGTAACAAGGACTCCGCTTAAGCTCTATCCATCCTGCCTTTCGAACTAGTGAGCCTGAGTTTGACGTTGCCAACGTCAACGTGTGTTTGTGAAGTCCAACGTCACGTTGGACTTCACAAACGCACGTCCCTCGATCGCCGCGTGCACGATTACTAGTACTGTATGTGTCCTTATATCATGATGGCCTCTGCGATGTCGATGTTTCGCAATTCTTATTTGTTTATATCCACTCGGTGCTATTGGGTGTAATCTGAGAAATACATGTATAATGTTGACCACGGGTATGAGCATCGATATGCAAGTCACATAATATATATTGCACTTCAAAGCTCCCCACGGCGGCGAGCCTGAGGTTCTGGTATCTATTCTTGCTTGAGCACGCACCTTTCAAAGCCCAAAGCTCCCACTCAACTCCGCATTGAGCCCATCTGCTCATTATCGATGACGTTTTTACATGTACTTATACCGGAAACCTGGAAGATAAGTATGAAAACCTCAATAATTTCAAACCGGTTCAGGCGTTCTTTCAGACAGTCACCTTTACAAATGAGACGCTTCCATGTTCAGCTGGAGTCCACTCAGTCTCTTTGCGACAGACAAAGGGTAGGAAGTCAACAACACGTGGATTTTTCTGATTTTAAAGGGACAAATCACAAGTAAACTATCGAAGTAGTAGTGCTACAGAATCAAAAGGACAGGATAAAATTGAACGCTTTGAACGGGACGAGAATACTGCGGTAGAGAAGGGGGGATGGCGGAGGGCTCGAAGGGAAAGCAGTATGTAGAAATTACCTACAAATGTGAACAGGACGCGACCGCGGCGAGCATGTACCGACAGTATCACACGAATGGTAAGCCGACCTAGCGGTAGTAGAGGACGGGTTGCCAACTCCCGGTGGAGACGTGGCGTAGCTCTGTGAGGTAGAGCCTGTTGAAATCGATGTTGTGCAGAACCCAGCCCGGGTATTCAGGCGCAACAGGAGGGTCACGGGTCATCATTTCCTGCACGAGAATTTGATGAACACCCCAAGAACGACAAGCAGCCCATTTACCTCGTAGAACTTTTGAATGCGCAAGGCGAGGGTGTTCGCGAGTTTTCTGTAGGTGTAGGGATTGTTGTTCGCGGTATTGTCGCATACCATCATGTTGACGAACTTCCACTCTGGAAGATCAGGCCACTACGGTAGACGATGAGCACACAAACCAGAGCTGGGATAGGGAAACGAGGCTGACCAGGATACGGATGGAGATCCTGGTGTTTTGGAACATCATGCACGGCTGATCCGCGAGGTCGAGCTGGTCTAGCTGCCCCAAGCAGGCAGCGTTGATATTGATACCAATCTCCGCGCCGCCGTTCGTTGTGAAGAATGCGGAGTTGTTCTGTACAAAGGTAATCGGGGCTTGAAAGGCCCTCTGGGGTACGTGGACAAAGTTTGGCTGAGCCATCCCCGAGTTCTGGAGTAACGCTGTGTTGGGAATTGGTCTATGCTCAGACAACTGTCCTGTGTTATATATGTGCTGGAATGCATAGGCAGGAATGCAAAGATAGAGCAGGCGTTAGAAACACCCTTGGAAGAACGAGGCCTAGCATGTGAGGCGTCACTGTAGGTACCTGCTAAGCGACGAATTATCAGTGCGTTCTGGCTGGTATCGCATGAAAGAAGCGGTAAAGGCAATGGCGATTGACTCACATTTACTCAAGGAGTATTCAGTTGATGGGGAAAAAAACTATAGCTCGCCGCCTGTTCATGTCGGGCTGTCTCCAAGGGTGCAGGCGTTCAAAGCCGCTATCATCTTCGTACAATGACCCTGTACAAGCATAAGACTACGGCTCCGCGTTATCGTCAGTGTACCAATGGAGAGAAACCAACTGCACCCTGACAGCCGCTCCCAAGATTCCTATATAGTTGCATTAGTTCATCAGAGAAATACAGGGTTCACCAGTGAAACAGCGGATA
Organism: Cytidiella melzeri; assembly: GCA_022592445.1. Classification (NCBI taxonomy): domain Eukaryota; kingdom Fungi; phylum Basidiomycota; class Agaricomycetes; order Polyporales; family Irpicaceae; genus Cytidiella; species Cytidiella melzeri. The sequence continues at coordinate 53,857 of JABYQR010000058.1, read as the reverse complement.
TGCAATGGAGATTGACAGCGTTACGGTCATGTAGTACGACGCGCGCGAGGGCTTTTTTCTTTGAAATATGCGACCGAGTGACATGCTTTCAGATCCATGAAACGGTCTGATATATCTAGATTCTGCCATGGAAAGATAGAAAACAAACGTACTTACTCTATGGGGATTATGGAAACTAAGATACACGCTCACCGATAAGATCTGCACAAAGACACCGATGTGCGCCGACTAACACATGTTATTTTTTCGTGCGATATGGACATATGTGTTCCGCGCGAGGTCCAAGTTCATGATGGCTGATCAAAGCCACAGCACTGGCAGTAGTAGAGAGCCCGCTCGTCCATGGAACCGGACTTGACCGTGACAACGCATATTGCTGCATCGTCAATCGGTATGCTGACCCAGCCTTATTAACCTATACACCAATGAGAACTATCATGAAGAGGCACCGTTCTGCGCAACTCACAATCGTAGTTGCAGACTTCTGATAGAACGCCGTGGCACTTAGTGCCAGTGCTGGGCGACTCGTGGGAGTATGGACGCCCATGCTATATCAGGCTCGTGATTTGTCAGCGATTGCTGCCAAATGGCAACTACCCAGTGCTTCGATTTCTGGTGCAGACCTTCATATCGGTGGGTATCAGCGCGCTGAGCAGGTATGTTTGTGCTTCACAGTACCCAACACAAGCTCTGACATTTCATGCTAGTGGCCTGGCATTGGTTGTGAACCTTAGTGCTAGTCGCACACACAGCGTTTACAGACGCCGAGGAGGACACGTTGCTTCCTGTTCCTCGCCGTTCCCTGCAACTCGTGGTCGAAGCATCTGGTAGGTGTGGCGAGTCAAATACAGCTTCAAATGAGTCTTTTCTGACTGCTTGTACATCCAGCGTGAGGCCATGGGAGACAAGCTGGTAGCACAGCTCGGCGCTTTAAGCTTGGTGGAGCCCGCAGTCCGCCCATTACCGCTAGAATTATACAGAGACGTGTTCAGCTATGTGACCTCAATGCGAGACCTCTGTAGCCTGAGCGTTCTTTGTCGCGACCTTCAACCGGAAGCAGAGTTCTACATCTACCGATTCGTCCATTCCACGAGCCGCTCGCAGACAGAATACCTCTGCGACATCATAACCTCATCCATCCATCGCCACATGCTTGTCAGATCCCTCAGCATATCCCACGACGAGTGGAAGGGTGCGCCCATATCGGAAGCTCGCGACCGGGAGTATTGGGAGCGCATTGCACGCCTTCTCCACGATCTGCCATACCTCGAGGACCTAAAAATACACGACATGGCCATGCAGCACGGAAACCCCAACGCCTGGGTATTATCAAGTGCCACATTTACTCTTGCGCATTTCGATTCGGACTTTGTCTTTGACGATCACCTAGCGTCTTTCCTGAACACTCAGCGTAACCTCAAGCGCCTTTACTGGTCAGAAAACTACGCTGATGACGATTCTCGAAGAACCCTTGAAAGCTTGGATGTTAGCAACGCCGACGCACTGAACCCGTCTCTTACATTGTTGAACACCAATAGCCCTCGATTTGCTCTCAAGTGCATGCGGAGCGCGAGACTGACCCATGTCTGGGTCTGCGGTCCATGCGCTTACGAAGACGAAGGCTGGATTCGCTACATGGATAGCTTTGTGTCCGAAGACAGCTCGACTGGTCTCTTGTCGCTCAGGCTCAATTTTCCCTATCGCGTCCGAACGCTGGTCACCATGCTTTCGGCGCTCGCAAAGACGACGCCCAACCTACGCTCGTTGGGCTTCCTACCCTTTTTCACCCTGGCGGTACGTGCCTCAGATCAGATTGGAATTTAGAGTATACAGAATTTGATGCACGCTCGTTCATCTCCAGGACACAGAACTCATAGATGTTCTATCACAATTCAAGCACCTGACGTCCATAGTGACGTGGAATGTGATCGAACGTAACACCTCGCACGCCGTCGCTCAAGCGTGCCCCTCGCTACGCTCCATCGCATGTCTCCACTACTCATATTCGCACGAGTATGTGGTTGTTCCCGTCAATCCATTCGGCACACCGCGGCCACTGCACGACCCTCAATACCTACTATGGAAGAACGCTTAAATCTCAATACACACTTCCCCGCTTCTCCTCGTCGCACCTTTGATTTACAATCTTTGATGACATGCCGGACCGACGTGGGTTCAGTTCCGTCATTTGCGGTGGATTGCGCAGACGCCGTTACACGCGAGCCCTACTCTCCATTGTCGCCGAAGTTTCTGTTCCATTACATGCCTCGTGGCTTCAGCACCCTCCATCCTTCCCGCGAGAGCTAATTGACCGGGCGCTGGTCTAGAGCGCCTCCATTGGCGGCGTCAGTCGTCTAGGGTTATGCAGCGGCTCGACACTCATTCCCGTGCCTTACCCGCCATACTTGTTCGCCATGCTTTGGACGTGTCTGTCAGACGAGCCGTAGTTCCTGTCTGTAGTGTACTGACGATGATATAGAGGATGTTTTGCTCTCGACGCCCTATAAAACCGGGTAGTGCTCACTATGACTGGCAGCCAAGCCTACAGACCACATACTAAATCCTCCATCTCAAACCGATATGGACGACTATATGCAAATTCCACAGCCGCGCTACACCGTACCAGGGCTCTACATTGCCCAGAGCCCCCTCATCTTCACAACCCGGGGACGTGTTGGGGTCAACTTGCGTGCTGCATGCGACGGATTGTTGGACGACCTCGACAACTCTCACAGCCAGCCTATGATGAGCGTGGCTCCTAAGCGAGAAAGGATCACGCTTCGCATTTTGGCAAGTGTTGCGTTTGATTTTGAACCGACAGTGCCTATGACTGACTCGTGTATCAGTGGCCTGGGTATCAACCGTGGGCCTTTGTTAATATGGCAGTCACTGGCCACTCCCGTGAAAACAATAACTACACGACAAGGCAGCTTGTTCATGCCCTTGCGAGACACATTTACACGTTCTATCGTGTGAGTGGACGCCTTCAATTTAGGATGGGACGCATACTGATATGTCTCCGTAACAGGACAGGATACGCAACAAGCCTGGTACCGATGCAGGGCTTGATCTGCACACTATCGACTTCAACCGATTGTATCTCACAGAGCTCCAGCACGTCTCGCAAGGCAGTTGGCAGCCTGTGCTATACTACAAGTTTACCAACTGATGATAGGCTCTGTCATTTGTATCTCACTGTCTCCATTCAAGTACCCGATGACTTCAGTCACGAGATGAATGCTGCGTTCTTGGATAAGCGATTATAGTACACCTCCGTTTCGCACTGTGACTGCCACTGAGTGGTATTTACCCCATACCAAATTATCTTGACTGTGTTGATTATTGCTTGGTATTTTATTCAGCATCGGTTATACATCGTTTATAGATATGCTCTCTACTCTGAAGGTCTTCTTCCCCTAACTCCATGAGGACGATGGCCGTAACAATACTACCGTAGCAGAGTCGGTTGGTCTACTGTTGCCGCCGACCTTGTGGCGCGGCAGCATCGGGACGCTGACATCGTTGAGTTTGCCGGATTTAAAAGTTCGAACTCCGAGCCACAGAACTGAACTCCGCGTTCTCAGTCCGACTTGGTTTGTGGCCACCCATCCTCAAGTCCGGTTCATGGTTCACAGAGATGACCACTGTCCTGAACTGGTTGAAACCAACACTCCAGTGTGCTGTGGCTACGGCGACACACCTTGCAGCTCTGGTGGGACAACTTGAATTCATTCGTGGTGACGAACTTGCTTAGTAGTCACGGTGCCACCTTTGAGCTATATCGGTAAAAACGTGGCAGGATGGTGAAGAGCAAACTTATAGAAAAATGCACATGATTCTGTCATTCGCCTCCGTTACAATTAAGAGGCGGTACAAATTTTCTCTATTAGAATGCATTCCCACTGGAATATGCACATTGAGCACAGATCACTGATTCAGAGAATCTGCCTTGGCCTTGGCCGCTGCTTCGAGCTCAGCGAATGTACCACTCTTCAGGCACATGCTTCGAAATATTCCTCCTTCCTTCTGGATCAGATTGTACGGAGTATCGAACTCCACCAGCTGGCCCTTGTCAAGCACGATCAGGCGGTCGTAGTCGATGACAGTGCGTAAACGGTGAGCCACTGCACAACTCAAGATGTCAGCAAATTCAAACAAGAAAAGAGTGAAATGACTGACCTGTCAAGAGCAGCGAGTCGTTGAACTCCTCCCGTATGGCAGTCTGTATCTTGGCATCAGTCGCAAAGTCGATGCTGGAAGTTGCCTCGTCAAGGACAATAATCGAGCTTCGTCGAAGTAGTGCGCGGGCCATCGCAATCAGCTGTCGCTGACCCTGCGAAAAGTTGGTGCCTCCTGCGGAGACCTGCGTGTCAAGCGTAATAGTGACCTTGCTCTCGGTTTCGGTTGCGCTAAGAGAGACATTCGACGGTGCTACAGACTCTTCCCGTTCTACCTCGTGGATCGAGCCTGGCCGAGATGGACCACGTGATGCAGCACGAGAAGTTTCTCGCGAGGCTCTCTGGGAAGCGTGCTGGCTGTCAGTCAGCATATGAACTCTGTACAGCACATCCAAGCATTCGTTGTCTTCGTGTTCGCCTGTATGTCTACTGGTCAGACCTTGATAGCACCATAAAATCATTTTACTAACTGAAAGGGTCAAGGTTATCCCGCAAAGTACCGGAGAAGAGCGTAGCATCCTACAATAAGCGCTTTAGTTTGAGCGTTCGTCATGAAAGCAAAGAGAGTGGTACCTGCGGGATGAACGTCTAAAACCATGTCAATGAAGTTGTCCTCGCGATCATAGGGAAACTCACAATCCTTGATCGAAGGTCGTGTAGTCCAATTGTGGATATGTCAATGCCGTCAATGAGTATACGGCCGCTCGCAGGATCAACCTACAGACCAGAGCAGGACTTTAAGCAAATGCATTCACCAAAGAGCTGATAGAGTGACATACAAAGCGAAGCACGCTCATAGCCAAGGTTGACTTGCCACTCCCAGTACGACCAAGTAAGCCGATACGCTCTTTCGCTTTCAGCTTGAACGAGACACCGTGCAGAACGGGAGGTAATTCAGGCGCGTATCTGATAACGAGATCTTCGACGGAGATGAGGGAATCAGCGTTCGAACTGGAAGACGATGGCCAGTAAGCAGGTGGGCGACTGGATTCGATGACTGCGGGAGCTTCCTGAGGGAGGTCAAGGTATTCTACGACACGCTCGACAGAGCTAGAAGATGATATCACATCAGTTTAAGTGAGTATCTGCTGGTTGATCGTCCGCTTACTTGAGGTCAAGTTCCAGTGCGGTCCAGAACCGACAAGCCCAGTAGACACTGTTTGTGAATGACATGGCTGATGTAATACACACACCAGCACGGCCAGCATTCACGAATCCAGCCAACGCAAAGAGGGTTGTGATCCAAACACCTAAAGCGCCAAGAGCATCGAAATGTAGCAGTAGCCAGCGATTGGTCATCCAGAAGGTATACCACATCTGTAGGCTCGTCAATACTTGGGCTTCATGACTCTAGTATAATCGCACTGACCTTGTTTGTGAGATCCACTTTCGCGGTATGGTTATCGAGGAAAAGCTGTTCAGCAGAGAACGCTCGAACTGTGACAATGCCTTCCAAAAGCTCTCCAAAGTTTGCGAAGATAGGACTTCTCGTGTTCGACTCCATCCTGCGAAGGTCCCGTCCCGTATTAAGGTATCCAATCGCAAGCTGACGATAGATGAAGCCAATGACGACCGCAGGGAAGATGAATAGTGGGAAAATCACCCTATGCCACCATTTTCAGCTGGTATATCGACAGTCAAGGTTCGCAATACTCACACGACTGTAATGACTGAAGCGGCAAAATTGGCAAGAGAGGAATTGACAGTTTGGAGTGTGCCGGACAAGGAAGAATCCACGGTTTCCACGTCCTTGCTGAACCGGTTCAACATACGACCTGAGCTCACAAAGGTTAGAAGGCAGTCCACTCCCTGATATAAAAAATATAGGCATACCTTGAGGTGTCACATCATGCCAGCGCATCGTTGCCCTAACTACTGCGACTAGGAGCTGCTTGAAAAGCTTGCGAGACGCTCTCAGTGCGCCTGTGTACTGTATCACTGCGCCGAGCACATTGAGGACGGCAACAGCCAAGGTTATCGAAGCATAGATGCCGATATAGAAGTAAGGATGTTCTTGAGCAGACGGCCATTGCTTCCCGGACATACTTGTCGACGGAACAGCGGCAGATGCATGCGTGAAGTGTACCGACATATACGAAGGGTCAAGAGTAACTTCGTGATCAGGAACCAAGGGGGCTCGAAGCGCGTATGAGCCGATGAAACTAACAGTGGAGTTCTTGTACGCGCCACCCCAGACCTAGAATCCAGCGTTCATGAAATGTTCCGTGCAGAAAATGAAAGCTCACCTCAATCCACAGCTTCTCACCGACTGCCAGACCTTGATTGCAGACAATGATCAATGTTAGCAATCCCCATGTCCAGTATGATCTGAAAAGAGGACATCAGCTGCATGCGCCTTAAGCACACCAAAAGAAACCCACGAAGCTTTCAGATAGGTTCTGTATATGTTCCACTTGACGCTGCCCTGTTCGCGTTTCTCCTCTTCAATCAACTTCCGCGGTTTCTTCGCCTTTTCCTGGGGAGCATCAGGGTCGTCGGCAGTGGCAGGATCGATATGAGGGGCCTCTTTCGCTGCCTGTTGCTCATCTTTGTGTGCTGCGACCGATTCATCGTGTGTAATTTCCTCTAGCACACCTCGAGCTCGGAGGTCCTTGACAGTGCCATGGGTGTCGATCCGGCCATCCAACATGCGGACGAGATAGAAGGCGCCAGGCAAAACGAGTTCGACATGGTGAGTTACAAGAATCTAGGTGTTTCAGTACGCAGCACACGACTGTAGAAGGCGGGATACTTACTACTGTACGATTGGCCAAGAGAGGTCCCTGTAATAATTTCTCGAAGAGGAAGCGCGCCGTATGGCTATCCTACGCAAGACATCAGGACAAATGCGTACAAAATAACCCTTGGGTTTGAACTTACCACTGCACTCAGCGGATCATCCAATAAAACATACTGTGTAGGCTATATATGTGTCAGCAAGAGAACTCTCACCGCTCGAAGTGTAGACTGACCGCATAGATGGCGCGAGCTAGTGCGACACTATAACAGGCTGCTTGAGTAAAGGCTGCGGTAAATCTGGAACTGTAACTTACCGAGCCTTCTGTCCACCAGATAAACTCACACCCCTGAAGCCATGTTAGTTACAGCGACTCTTACGACAAGACATCAGTAGCTCACCGAGCGCCGATTTCTGTCGCATCCCCGTCCTCGAGCATTTGTAAATCCGGCAGCAAAGCACAACACTCCGTAACAGCATTGTACCTCTCCTCGTCGTAGGGATATCCAAACAGAATATTGTCCTTGATAGACTGGTGCCGCAACCACGGGGACTGTGCAGCATACGAGATCGCATGTTGCAATCCATGCTCGTCAACTACGGACGTATCTTTCGACATAATGAGCCGACCCTCGAGGAGGGTCATTTCCCCAAGTAACGCCATCAGTAGAGCCGTTTTACCACTAGCAGTCGGACCAGTGATGACAGTGAGCTCGCGTTCAGGGAACATGATAGTGATATCCGTGAGCTGGAAGCGTCTTTCAGATGCTTCAGACTCTGCAACAGAAGCGCTATCCACGACAGTGGCGACGTCATCTTCCGACGCGCCGTTGCTGGCCTCCGTACCATGTTCCTTGGCCTTCTGCTCCTCAACTTCGTTCCATTTGAACGTGCCTTGGTGGATCCCTAAGCCGGGCGCGACACCTTCTGCCGTCGTAGCACTGCGTTTCTTCAAAGTGGATACTTGCTCATCAACTTCGTCTTCATCGAGATAGGTCGCAATTCGGTTCAATGCGACTCCGGTCTGTGAAGTGTCTACAATAAGCTAGCTGCATTAGTACACCAAAGCGTGACAATTACCTGAAGAATCTGGACGATCCAAGCAGGGATGACATTTAAAGGCGCCCTTGCGCGGGAATCAGTCAACAATTTCACTCGTCTGTGAATTGTAAAATACCTTAGCATCCCAAACAGCGCAATAGCCTACACAACGGTAGAGTGAGTGCAAGTAGTCTCCCAGATGGAAGACAATGCTTACCGTGAAGGCTGTGCCAACAGTCAACTGGTTACCTTGCACAACGTATGTGAAGAACGCTGTCACTGACACTGCAATAGGGGCGGTAGTCCAGATCAAGGAGAAGCAAATCGAGTTCACGCGAGCTAGGAAAGTCGTGTAAGTGAAAAATTGTGATTTTGCTGGAGCATGCGCTTTACCCTTCACCAGCCATTGTAACTCAACTTCACGAGCATCAAGGACACGCTGAATCCATCGGTCTTCCCAAGCGAAGAACTTGATGAATTTTACCTGCATCCGCCCCAAAGACTTCAGCGATATGCAGAGGATGACGAAGAAAACCCAACGTACTGCAGTAATTAATTCATTTAATACACCCATGCGTTTGTCTCGGGAGCTAGAGAGTCCCTTTTGGATACGAACAGCACGTCGAGCGACAAAGTTGTTCAAGGGCCATCCAATGAGCAGAACGAAGAAGCCGGCGAAAGCAGAGAGTCCTAGTAGCCTGTGCGCACATAAGCTGCAATTTTTGTGGCAAGGAAAATCAATGACTTACTGATACAAGAATACGCTTGCTATGATGATCTCGAACGGAGCTGAAACGAAGTTGAGTCGGGCCTACAAGCTATAGACAATATGACCACACACCGCCATAGATAAAATAAGCTCCGGATACCATTTGGGCAACCTATGGCGCACACAATCAAAGGGGAACGTAAACAGGTCATCCAGAAAGTGCATACCCTGTTCGCGTCGCCAGCCATAAGGTTGACGATCTTACCAACATCGGCCCCAGCCTTTGGATCATCGGCTTTTGGATCTAGCGTAAAAGATTAGTTCGATTCGTGTAGTCCCTAAATAACGCTTACCCTTCTGCTCAGGTCCCTTCTTAGCTGCACCGTTCTTGTCGACAATACCAGAGAAATCCTTTCGTTTCAAGGCCTTGTCATAGATGGAAGTCATGAGACTGGCCTTGATCCTCGTGGAAGCTCGCCTTCCAAACCATAGATGCTGAACGTCAGCCTCGGCTTTCGCCAGAGTGGACAGGAATGCCAGAAGTGCATAGATATACGCGAGTGAGAGACGCTCGTTACGATCTTGTTCAGTGTCATTATCTGGTGTGTCCAGAGAGTCCAAGATGCGTTTGAGAAAGAACGGCCCAAGGTAATTGAAGACAATGCTGACATAAGTGAGGGTAAAGTCGAGGATGAGATCCAAAGAGTTCGCAGCCCACAAGCGGCGCAGGAGGGTAGCACGCTTTATGGTGCAGAACTTGATGTACACGGCGCGAGATTGCATTGTAGGGCTAAGGTTCCAAACGTCCGCTTCTTGCAACGTCGTGTTTGTACCCCGCGTGATCAGAGGCTTCACCCAATGGAAGCTGACCCAGCCCCACAAAGACGTGTAGTCTTCTGGAGAAACAGACTTCCCCTACAGTAGCACGTCAGCGAGAAGTTATAGTCGTAGAATCACTAGGCGTACAATGTCTGCTGGGTCCACACAAGCACTGGGGATAGCCACGGGCATGCTGAGCATAGTCACAAGCGAAACGACGCTTGCCGTCAAATTGAGGGCGAGCGCAGCCATAAACAGCGGGGTCGGCAGTGGTATGCCATAGATGTGCTTGTCGTAGAGTATTCCTCCAAAGACAAGCGTGTCGAATATAATACGGGTCGTGTACAGGACGAGGAGGTCGTATGGTGGTGTTGCGGTTGGGCTGAGTATTGGCCTGCAGGACGCGTACAGCCATGAGCTTGCAATGAGAAACGGTAGGACGCTATGCCATAGATCTACCGCCTCTACCACAGCAAGATATGATCCCAAAACGATCCAGACTAAGGTCTCGAGAAGAGCCGTGAGTGAAAGAATGACCATAGGCCATAGCGACGTGCGTTGCGGACGCTGTACTTCAGCTTTCTGGTCTGGCGACAGAAGAGCCTCGGCCTCTGGAAGAGTTAGGAACGAGTTCAGCGGAGACAGAATGCGTTTCAAAGGTTGTGGGAGGCGGATAATGGCGGCGAGAAGCGCAGCAGCGACGACCAATGTAGGGAGCACAGCGGAGTATGAGAGACGAATACATGGCGAAGATAGGTCCCATGGACTTGCGCCATAGCACAGACCCCTCATGAAGGTGTCGAGTCCGTCGTCGTCGATGTGCAAAAGCAGGCTGCGCGTTTTGCGCGCTCGCGCACCTCAGTTATGTTATTTTGAACGTCGATGGCGCATCAAACGCATTATTAAACAAGCGGCTGTCATTGTATGCACCGAAATAGACATACTTATGTACCATGTACACCACCTCAGCTTGACCACAAAATTACAGCTTCCGGGACTCTGCACGTTCCAAGTATTTTGACAACGCCGAGGTCTGTAGGCGTTGGACGCTAGGGCAGCGATGTTCCAAAATGCCTAATGACATCGGCACGTGATAAACGCACCCCAATCACGTACATGGCTCGGAAGAGACACTGATCTTCTTTACCACCACCACCATCCATGGCCACTACACTGCCGATTCTACCACTCGCTCACCCCCTGATTCTGCTACCAACTGGTCGTGTTACTCTTCCTGTGTCAAGACTCATTGGGGAAGCCTTACTGACCTTGGTTCAAGAGTCGGACGACCAACCAATAGTGGCTGCTGTACCACTCACATCGCCGGGCTCATCTCTTTACCAATGGGGAACCGCAGCTCGTATCGTACGGCTCATCAAGCCCCCTGCCCGAAATCCTACGCAGCCGTATCTGCTCTCGTTGAACGGTATTACTAGGGTGCGCATCGTCGACAACTTGTCCTCTGTTGTCAGCTCGGGCATTGTGCATTTGCGAGTAGAGTATCCTACCACCGACGGGACTCCTTCTGCTGAAAATGTGGTCAAGTTTAAGGCTGCCGCCCTCAAGTTGTTGAGTCAGCTTGCGAAGGACACCACTCAGGAGGTCAAGCGCGACTCTTTCAATAAGGTTGCAGCACTCGTAGAGGAGGTGTCGCAAGTACGAGCAGCGTGGATCTCAGATGTTATAGTGTCTTCCACGAACGCGGAATATAACGACAAACTTGGTGCGTTCGCTCTATCTCCCTCATGCAGTGCCCTCCGTGAGCTCCACGCTGCGCCCTCTGTCGCCTCATGGCCATTCTTGTGCTGTTCCCGCTACGTTTCCACCGAAAATTGACTTCCTTCTTTGACAGATTTTCTATCGGCAGCAGACCCTGACGACCGTCTTCGCTGCGCCACCGGTCTTTTTGTGAAGCAGGCATCATTCTCCGAGATGTCAAAGCGCATAGCGCAGTCTGTCGACGAGTCACTTTCAAAGCAGCAGAAAGAGTTTTTCCTTCGACAACAACTCGCTGCCATCCAGCGGGAGCTCAACAACCTTCACCGTTCGTCGTCTCCTTTAGGCGCAGGGACACCGAATTCCGTAGGAGAAGATGGTCGCGCACAATCCTCCCCCACCTCCGAGTTGGACGACGATCAACAAAACGAGGTGGATGAGATGGCTGATGTGAGAGCGAAGATTGAGGCTATGGCCAAAGATAGCGAAGAGCGCAAGATGGCTGTCCGAGAATGGAAACGATTGAAACGTATCCCACAAGGTAGTGTTGAGTATGGCGTGATTCGCAACTACGTAATTACCTACTTCTCATCTGCTCAGCCGTTGTTCTGACATTTCCGTAGCTCGAGTGGCTCACTGCTATCCCGTGGCCCGGGTCATCTACGACCGCTCCCTCCACGTCGCACGAGACGCTTCGTGATCGTGCTTTCCTTCGAAAGACTCGCGAGCAACTCGATGCCGATCATTATGGTCTAGAGAAGATAAAGAAGAGGCTGATTGAATACCTGGCGGTCGTGCGTCTGAAAGCCCTGCAGGCAGAACAGGAAGTGACGGCGGTGGAAGGTGCCACGCGCAATGTCACTACAGAAGTTCCTTCAAACACGGCGATATCGTCGCCGCGCCGTAACACAGTGAAGGGCCCCATCTTACTGTACGCTGCCTGGTCCCACTTCTTCTGCACCTGACAGCGTATCTGATCGTTCGCAGGTTCGTTGGCCCTCCTGGCACAGGTAAGACGTCATTAGGTCAATCCGTGGCTTGTGCGCTTGGCAGACCGTTCCAACGGATATCGCTTGGTGGCGTGCGTGACGAAGCGGAGATTCGGGGTCACAGAAGAACATATGTTGCCAGTGGCCCAGGAATGATCGTACAAGCACTTCGCAAAGCCGGTCGTCCCGATCCTGTGATCTTGCTGTGAGTTGACATTGTGTACACAGCGCATCGCGCAGTTGTTGACGTTAATTTAGGGATGAAATCGACAAGATTGGCCAGAACAACTTCCACGGCGACCCCGCTGCTGCTCTCCTCGAGGTTCTTGATCCAGAGCAAAACCATACCTTCAATGTCAGCATTACGCTGTATTATTACCGTCCAGATACTAACACTACGGCGATTGCAGGACCATTACATCAATGTCCCCATTGACCTCAGCCAAGTGTTATTCATCTGCACGTCGAACACACTTGATACGATCTCAGCTCCTCTTCTTGACCGTACCGAGATCATTAATCTCTCAGGATATACATACAACGAGAAGATGCACATCGCCCGCCAGTTCCTGGTTCCGAAACAGTTAAAGGCAAACGGTCTCGCTCCCGAAAATCTCACGTTGACAGATTCCACTCTCATGCAAATAGCGACGCATTACACTCGAGAAGCTGGTGTACGTTCGCTGGAACGTGCGATTGGCGGCGTTGTTCGATACAAAGCCGTTGAATGGGCAGAACATCTGGACAGCGATACTCACAACACGGGCAAGATCCTCAAGGAGTACAAGGATGTTGTTGAGGCCGACGAGGTCGAAGCCATCCTGGGCATCGCACGGTGGGATGCTGAAGAACGCGAGCGGGAGGAACGGCGGGGTGTCGTGTATGGTCTTGTCGTCACAGGCATGGGCGAAGGCGGTACTTTGCCCGTAGAGACCATCGCCGTCCCGGGGGATGGCAACTTGAAGTTGACTGGAAGCTTGGGGGAAGTAATCAAAGAGAGTGGGGAGCTTGCTCTGAGCTGGGTGAAGACCCACGCGTATCACTTGTGCATCACGAATACACCATCCCAGGACCCGCTGAAGCACCCCGTTGGTATCGACATTCACCTTCACTTGCCTTCTGGCGCAGTGAAGAAGGATGGGTCATCTGCCGGAATCGCCATGGTAAGTCTGCCTGCTGCATCCTGCAGTGGTTGCGGACTGATTCAGCTTTCTACTTCAGACCTGCGCATTTGTATCCCTTTTGACAGGCGCGTGCGTTCCCACGCACATTGCTATGACTGGCGAGGTACGTTGTCGAGCACTTCTGGTCTGGGTACATGTCGTGACGGAGGTTTAGATCACGTTGCGCGGACGAGTCGGCGCCGTTGGCGGCATAAAGGAGAAGGTACTGGGAGCACACCGTGCGGACATCACGAAAGTGATTCTACCCTGGGCGAACAGAAAGGACGTCGAACATGACGTTCCACCTGAGGTACGCTCAGCCATGCAGTTCGCCTTTGTGAGAACTGTGGAAGAGGCACTTGAGGCTGCTTTCGGCAAAGGTACACTGGGCTGGCGATCCAAGGACGTCATGCTTGAGAGTAGGTTGTAGGTCTTCGTTGGGCTTTTGAGGGAATGCTTCCCGTTATGTGTACGCTGCGTGTGATACTATCTCTGATTTATTATCATTAATTCCTGTGAACCCCTGATACTGAACCCCTGATACTGCATAATATACTGTGTTATTAGCCCCAGAATACACCATATTGAACAGCCCGGTCATCATTGGTACAGTCGACTGTCCGACCTTGTTAAGTTAAGTAGTCAATACTCAGATCAGAACGGGGCCTGCAATACCCTAGGGTGGAACGGCTGCATGCATATTCATACTATTCGATAGGAAGATACATGGTCAGACTTTGCGAGTAGCTAGATGCGTTGCTCCCTTCAGGAGCGATGTGGACCCATGACAAAAGACAGTAAAACAAAGTGTAAGAATGAATGCTAGCGGAGATTAGGGAAAATGTAGAATGCAATGCCATCGCCACGATGAGGCCAAGGGAAAACAGATATTTGCAAAGCCCGAAGATACATTGATAACAAGCGTGCGGAGAGTAAAAAGAAACAATGGGAAGGGGATAAAAGCAAAGAACAAAAGGTAAACAGTCCTGTCTGGGATATGCGGGCGTCGTGGCGCCGTCATTCTACTGCGGGCATGAACCTCCTTCAGAGGCAATAACGTGGGCGGGCATTATAGGCATCACTGGTCAATAAAAGAAGCGAGTTATGAATACACGAAAGAAAAAGAAACAGTTATGCGGTCGCGCGCTTGACAACCTATGAAGAGAAACGGACGATTCAGAATCAAGCAAGGTAGACATCCACCCGCAAACTTACCTCGCGCGCCCATTTAAGCGTTCGCTTTGTCTCTATGGATTGACCACGGCCCTTTGAGCGCAACTCAGTAGCTATCCATTCCGTAAGAAGGAGTTGCTTAATGTCGCCGTTGGGGAAAGAGTCTGCCAGGTCACCAATAAGACCGATACACAGCTTGAGAGTAGACTCTGTGCGATCACTATCGCTCAAGCACCGCTGCACCAATTCGAGGATAGTGCTGACATGCGGAAGGAGTAGTGAAACTAAAGTGATGTTAGTATATGGCCCGATAGTTCTGAAGATGTAGACTAACCTTTGTCCGTGCTTTTGAAGCCACCGACGATACCAGTGTATGCCTCTAGGATACCCTCTCTGAGTTGCGTAACGTACTCAACAAGCTCTATGTCCAACTACAAGAGCCCAAAATCATTAAGTTAGAGTTCCGCTAATGGTAGATCGTTTACGTACAGGATTAGGAGTGACGGAGCCTGCCTGTCGCAAGACCCCGATCGTGGTAGTAAGGAAGGGCTCGAATGAAGGTCCAATAGCGAGCGCGATGTCGCCGAAGCACGAAAGGATAGTAATCTTGACGTTACGGTTGAGTACATCACTCTGTAGGTTCTCGAGCAGGACGCCCATGAACGCGTTGGCGTACTGCGATGTGTGCTCTCCAAGGGACCGTGAAAGGTCGCCGATAACGCCGATGGCAACGGTGCAAAGCTGGGCGTCCTCGTGGGCTTTGAGTGCAGGGTATAGCGATGGGAGGAAGGCGGACATGTATGGGCTGAAGTTTGTCTCAAGCGCTACAGACGAAAGTCAGTGCAACCATAACAGATGATTTGAGCGACGTCAACAAACCAGATGCAAGAGACCCGACGACAAGAAACGCATCCTCGAGCACGGTAGAAGTCTTGCCAGCACATTGAATCAAGGACAAGACGAGGGTCATGATGCGGTCTGCTAACGGTTGGACGCCTTGGCCGAGTTTACGAATGATACTCTGAGGGTTGAGAAGTGATAACGTCACTTCAACGTTCTAGGGATGAGCATAATACGGACGCACGACAATGACACTGCAGAAGGCACTCTGTAACTCATTCCAGTTGTTGCGGTCATCCGCGCCAAGAATTTGGTTCTGAAAGAAGTCAATGAAAGCCACCAATTCGACCATCCTCACAGCGTACCTCCATGCCAAGAAGATGCTCCATCCGTGCCAGAATGGTCACAGCTGTGTTCTGAACAACTGGGAGGCAGTCAGGTGTTGAGTGGGTAACATACGCCACCACACACTCGTAGGCAGCCGTGCGGAAGTTGCCCTCGTTACTCGCACTGATGAACAGTAAGTATTCGCTCATAGCGTTGGATTATAAACGTACGTTTCTGTCACTTGTAACAAGGCTTGAACAATGCCCTCATAGTAAGGCGACAACGGGTTCACTGGGGTCTGCTCATCGGCTTCCGAGAAACTGAGCTGCTCTGCAAGATTTAACAAAGCCCAGCAGCAATTGGCCGCAACCCGAGGATTATCTTGAAGGCCTCGCACTAGCGCTGACACGAGAGGGTGTAGGTGAACGTCAGGCTTGATGGTGCCAATGAGATGGTCACAGATACGCCCCAGCGTCCAAGCGACAGTATCCTTCACATGCACATTTGAATCTGTCATCATGTCCAACAAAATCGAAAGTGCTTGATTCACGAGCGGCATGAGGACTGCTGGGTCAGGCCCCTCCAGTATTGAGCCGAAAGCCATAACCGCAGCCTCTCGCTGATGCCAGTCTGTCGAGCGGATGTTGGCTTCGATGAAGGGAATGACGGCCGGCACAATTGTGTCTGCGACTGCTTGCGCAAGCAGGCCCAAGCAGGTACCAGCAGCCATCGAAACATTCCATTCATCCTCGTCATAGTCCTCTTCTTGACGTGTGAGAAGTGCGAGGAGGACGGGCATAATCTCTGGAAGCGCGATCTTTGCGAAGAATTTGCTTTCGTTTTCCGGTATCTCGCCATACTCTTGTGCCTACAATAGATCAGGACATCTATCAAGATCTCGAGGGGCGTTGAACCAACCTCGGCTGCCTCCCATGCATACTCAGTCTCGGTCTCGCAAACCGTCGACCAAAACTCGATGGCCTGGAGCGCGATAGTCTCTTCTTGATGTTTCATACCCATAACAGTCAGCTGAGAGGTCGAGGTGAGTAGGATGTCGCACGAGCTAAAGTTGCACCAGAAAAACGTACACCGAACAGAGCACGCTCCATGTAAAAGGCCATTTTATCATAGTAAAGAGTCATGATTTTGACCAAGCACTCAAATGCACCGACTTGTACATTAGTCGCTGGGCTTTGGGTTGCTTCGCACACAATTTGCATGATGTAATTGCGTTCGCCCTTTGTGTGAAGTAATTATCAGAGATCACGATGTGAGATATGTAGGGGCGCACCTCCCGCTCGAAGTTGTCGCGCACGAACTCAAGGGAATTATACAACGCTTGCACTGCGGCGTATTGCACCTCCACTGCCTCTTCCTTTCGTGCGCCATGAATGACAGCAGTGAGGATCTCATTCGATTTTAAGGCAAGAATTTCAGGTTTCTGGTATACGCGTTCAGGTGGGTTGTACAAGTCAATAGTAGGGAAGTGACGCACTATTGACTCGCAGATATAACCGACAGCCTGCAGTGTGGCGATCCTCAACTGCGTATGCGAAGTTGCATCGTTCATAAAGCCCAACAGCATATCGATAAGCTCCATCCATTCCCCCACAGGCAGTTCCACAGCCGCAACTGCGGCAACAAACTGGGCGCCCACTTGGCCGACTTTGCCATTTGAAGATGAAAGAGCGTGCAGTGCTTGGTCTTTAATCTGTTTGCGAACACTCGCGTCGAGTGCAAGCCACCTGGCAGAGTACTCTTGTTGTCGTGTGTTTTCCTTTAAACCGTGTTAGACGACGCGCTGCCACAAGCATTGGCTCTAAACTTACCCTAGCCGAGATAGCATTCTTTAGAGCAAGACCTGCCGCATTACGCACATGAAGAGCCGATGATTCGTTGACAAGCTCTGAACAGAGCATCAGCATATACGCAGGCTATACAAAGTAAGGAAGCGGGCGCATGATGAGAATGAGGATAAAGTGAGAATGCCAAATGGATAGGAAACCCACGTAGTTCTCCCTCGATGCCTTTTCCAACTTCTCCTCAGCAGCCTGACGCGTCGCCGCATCTGAAAACAAAGGGTAAAGCATGTTAGCCCTCGCGCAGGCTAGATACAGGTACAAAGAAGCATCCGCGCACCTGGCGATAGTGTATTCGCGAGGAGCTCACTGGCGTTCATGGTTGTCGATATGAGAGAGGTTGAAGAACGTTGTGCGTGGTCGGAAAGGAATGTTTTCAGGGTTGTACGTACAAGTGAAGGTGGTGGTTGTAGGGAAAGCCGCGTGGATTTCAAAGTCAATCCACCACGCCCATCGGCGCCATCGCCAATTTTTTCATCCCTTTCTCTCTTTACACATAGGTCTTTTTCAGCTGTCTTCCTTTGTGGTCTGCAAAGCATCATGCTGGACAACTACTATAAAATCCGACAGATTCGCACATTGTAGCTGCTGGCATTTAGAGTGAATCCGAGTCGTACACAGGGACTCGATAAAGCACGATCAAGTGCCCATCATACGGAATAAACCCCACGCGTGAACCACGCATGAAATGCGTTGCGCAGTAGATCATACATTTTGCCTCAATACAATGCCATGAGCTGGTGCAGCACAACGCCCTGCGTAAGGGTAGGTATGACTCCTGGGTGTGGTGAAGACTGGTCTGATTAGCTGGGGGCCCGTATAAGGAAATGACGGGATGATGCGCCCAACGGGCGTAGATGAGCGTCTACTGTGAATAAAACGCTCAAGTCGAAACTCTGTGTCACATAAGGTTGTGCTCACCAATTCCCACTACGTTTCCATCTCAATTCTCCTCTCAAGAGTATGGCAGAACGGGTGAGCTGCAGAACACAGTAGTTGGTTTGCTAGTAGACTCACGATCGCATAGGGACGCGGTGCATCTAGAGGTGCGCGTGGAGGGCCAGGTGCTTCCCGGGGAGGTGCACCAGGTGGTCGTGGATCACAGCCCACCATGGATAAGCCGAAGCGGGAAGCAATCCTCGACTTGTCAAAATACAACAATGAGAGAATACGCGTCAAGTTCACTGGAGGCCGTGAAGGTGGGAGCTACAATCCCGCTGAGAGGTGGCGCATACACTTAGTCGATCTACTCGCAGTGACCGGCATCCTGAAGGGCTTTGATCAGCTGCTGAATTTGGTATTGGATGATGTCGAGGAGAACCTCCAGACAGGTATGTTTGCACTTACAAAGTCGCTCTGCTGGTCACTGACTTGCAGTACAGAAAACGAGACGACAACCCGATCTCTCGGCCTTGTGGTCCTGCGTGGGCCGACCATCATTTTATTGAGTCCGGTGGATGGCTCAGAAGAGATTGCGAACCCATTCTTGGCTCAAGAAGCATAAGCTGCCGAGAACAACATGCGACGAAGTCTGCGAGCATTAACACCTGCTTCACGCACTCGCTAGTACTTACGTTCGGCCTGTATTCCAGTTTTCTCTTGCAACCACCAAGGTGTGTTCCCACCTTCGACTCGTACGCGAATATATATTTTTCAAGCGCGCTAAAGCAGGCTGAATGGCTTGATGCAAGATGTCACTTCGCGACTTGCAACGAAAAGATCAGTTTCGCATCGTATTCATCATATCACTCTAGCCGTGTGTCGACAACCCTGTCTCTCATTGTTGCCTCACCAGTCGGTCATCTTCATATCCGATTTGGCTCATGCTTCTCCAGGTCGTCGATGTCAGGACAAGATTGACTTTTGTGGGATCTGGTTCTTACCTTACTAGATCTTCTGTCCGACGGCGACGGCCTTACAAGGAAAGGAGAAGGTGACTTGGTCGGTATATGCGCGGGTGTCCTAGATTGCGAAGTCTTTGGATGCTCCTATTGTTTAGTGGCCACTTTCTAGTCGCTCCTCCGGAACAGGTGGCCATATGCTACGGACAAATTCGTCAGGCTCATCAACTGACAGTTATCCTAGCGAAACGTCTTCCAATCGCTACTAGCAGCTCAACTTCAGCCGGTCATCACGAGTTCAAATAATTTGAAACTTGCAGTGCGTTCTTCCGTAGAATGCTCTGGGAGCTCCTACATCAATTACCTTGGAAATCCCGTTACTCACTTTCCACCCAAAAACCCCTTCGACGGTGGAATATACCACCGTTCTTGTTCTCTGGCGACGGAGCGCATGCTTGAGAACTGTCGGTGGGTTTGCCGTTTGGGGCCCTCCTTACACCGCGGAGACACATGTGAGGCTGTTTGGTAGGCGAAGACATTGACAGGATACACGCAGCGAGTGCACGCATATGTTCCATGCCGCAGGCGCTTCAATTTCTCCGGCTCGATTGCTGCGGCGATGCTCAGATTCTACCATTTAGTGTCAAACAAATCGTTCTAGGTCACTTGGAAGCTCCAATTATGAACCTTTTCAAGCCGAGTACCCTAGCTGTCCTCTTCGATGCAGCGCATCCGCTTATCCTGTGCCCCGAATAAGCGCACAATTTGGCCAGACATGTCACTTGGAAGACAGTGCCATGCGCGCAATAGTAACTCGGGAGACATATTATTGAAATCCTCCAGTACAGACACTCTTAGCGTCGACATGTCTTTGACGAAGTCGCTCAAATTGCAAGATCTGACATTGCGCCTTCGGTTTGAGAATGCAGACCCATGTAGGTAGGTGGAATTTGTGATCTTTTGCAGACAGTTCTGACAGTTCGAGCGCTCTTGCAGGCTGCTATGCGTTAGCACGTAGTTATCTGTACTTAGGCGGTACAAGAGGTGCGTGTTCGTCCGGCATGCTGGGATCAAAAGCTCATTCGAGGTTCCACAGATCTTCGCTCTCTAGGCATCACTTGGTGTGCCATGGCCACAAAGAAGCTGCGCGCTTTCCCACTCAATGCATTATAATCTCATGTCCACCTGCAGCAAGAAAAACACGGCTACAGCGAACAACTTTCTCTGCTACGTCCACCTATATCCAATACCTTTGTGTCTTGCATCGCAATCTCAGATGCATAAGCAAGATTCAAATCGTCACACACCGGCGACCAAATTCCCCGTAGAAATGTCTTTGCTCCGCTGATAGGCTTTGTATTTTCTCGACATCCGGACAAGTTCAAGGCGACATCACCAGCCATTGAAGGACGTAGGACCTAACATTGTCGACCTCTGTTGATGTTGACGCTGTCGTATGCGGATGACACTGCCAGTCCGTCAATGGGCTCGCTGAACGAACCGACAATGTGGGCTAGTCTATCCATCTTCCGGCTTCTAACTGCAGCTGATATGTATCCACGTCTCTCAGGTACATTCTGCATGCCCGGGAACGCACGCGGACTGAAGTCTAATTTTTTTCGCGCTTGATGTTCTCCCGAAATCGACAAATACGTGCGCGAGAAACGACACGCTTCAAGACTGAGCATTTTGACGGACTGTCGACATCAGCAATGGGCAGCAGTCTTCTGTTGACATCATCGTGCTAGAGGACAGCTAGACTCGCGCGACCCAAGGAGCCTCGGGCTCTTCGGAGTGCTTAGTTGCGGAGAAGGAACAGCCCGAGTTTTCCGTGGGAAATGCCCTTCCTACTGGCAATCGTTTCGGCAAGAGTGCCCATGGACCACGAGCACGCATGAGTTGACCTTGGAGCTTGACAGTTAGAGGCTTGCTACGCTTGAGGAATAGTCGCGCGCTAGCTAATTGCCTACCACTGTGTTGGCGCTCCCGACCTTGCGACGTTGACAGATCGGATCGATCCTTATGCTATCATGCGGTCACACCTTGCATCTGCCTAGCTGAATGTACTATGGATGCAGCGGCCTGCCAAACCAGCTGTAGTTGTGTCAAGGTCAGTGCGAGAGCTGCGCAAAAGTTTTCAAACCATATTCTGACCGCTTTCTGACTAGTCTTTATAAAGAAAGTTCCCTGCACTGAGGTATTATGACAGGTCTCAGACTGTACAGACAAGTGCCGTTAAATCCGACTAGAACCAGTAAATAAGGTGCTATGCATTTGTATCTCGACCTTGCTGAAGCCCTCGACGACAAGGTGGGACGGGCTTTTCGTTATGGGAACGTCCGCGAAGCACGACTTTGGGAAGAACTACCACCATAAGGCAAGTCACGAATTCAGTCCAGCCTAGTGCGCTGATGTCTGAATTTTGACCTGTACGGAAATTGATCTCGTCATTTTGCAGGCAAACGTCGAGACTGTCTGGCTTCATGCTTGTACAAGCGGGTTATCCTTACCCATGCCATCATTCCCTCTTCTGCCAGTGGCGCATGTATACTTCCCACTCCCGGGGTGGAGGTTCGCAATTTCATTGTTGAGAGTAAGTCATCGGGGTGCCGGATTCCTGTGCTAATGAACTAAATGTGACAGCCACGGCATGTTTACCGGGAGCTTGAGAAGAGCCTACACGACGAGCATGGCTTGAGCTTAGCTGCTACTCGACGTCGCTAACGTTCAACTCAGTGTCGTACGCTTCAAACTTCTTCCACGCCCGTATCCTACCATGCAGAAAGTCAGAGATCCGTAAGTCTGAGTGGCCTTCGTCGAGGTGGAATTTCGCGCAGCGGCTTCAGCACTCCGACTCGCAGGCGACAGCTTACACTCGCGCTGTTCATCTCAGTTGCGTCAACTCACATCACAGTAAAGATTGCTCAAAGCATACTTTAGGTGGAAATATGGCAACACCGATAGAACGATATAACCCAGTGGTGTCCTGTGTCTTCTGGACTCATTCTCCTAAACAGCCTACCTCCTCAAGCAGTCAAAGACCGCTCCAGTTATGAGCCGCTATACTGCAAACCCTTCGAGCTCAAGGCCCTCTGTACGCGTTTACTCGGTAATTTGTGGTGCCTGGGATGGATATCTGATCATTATGTGATAGGCCGGAGGACACTCCTTTATGGATTTTCACGGCAGGGCCAATGTGTCAGAGGGCTGGATAATACCTCAAGACGTCTATCATCTGCCACACCCCTACACACGTCTCCCCACAGTCAGTTTCACCGTCAACGGCCAACTCGGCATTCTGCTCGAAGATGCAAAGGATCCAAATTTTCGCGGACTGGATAATGCGCAATTTGTTCCCTGTCTGGCGGAGACAGCAAAGAAGATCACGATTCGCATCTTGGTATAGATTTGTGCGATATCCAACGTATAGCCAGACTAACGCACTCTTAGTGGCCCGGCTACGAGCCTTGGCATGACATCTTGCATGTATACGACCACACCTACAACGCTAACCCTTGCACAATGAAGAAGCTGGCTCGCATCATTGCACAGAAGGTTGAAGCATTTTTAGACGTGAGGTTGACTCCTATGCTGCCATTCTCCACAAGTCTGTCTAACAGCCACATGCCAGGATACGCGAGCCGTGGATTCCAAAGAAACCGAAAATACTTCGTGGTGGTTGAAGCAGTATCCCTTCGGCCGCCTTGTCTTACTCGAACTGAGACATGTCTCCGCTGGAAGCTGGCAGCCGGTTCTTATGGCTCTCCCTTGAGCTCCACGTCCCACATCGCCACATTCATCACCCCGGCTACACTATCAGAAGTGTACTGGACTTTGGGACGATTGCATGCATATTTTGTTCATCTGATTGACAGATTACAACCGCATTATTGACAAGGATTTCATACTGCGCATCAATGGAGTGCAGTCTGACAGCTGTAGCATACATAGGACTGCTTACCATTCGATTTCTCATTTGGACGTTAGAATAATTACATGGCAAGCTTGCAGCATTACTAGATTCACTGGACATTTTCCATCATACTGGACTTATGGATAGTAGCACCGAATGCCACACGAATTGATTTATGGACTGCCTTGTGTACATTGCTGCGGAAACATTTTGACAACAGTATGTGTAACGCATT
This sequence comes from Cytidiella melzeri, assembly GCA_022592445.1. Lineage (NCBI taxonomy): Eukaryota > Fungi > Basidiomycota > Agaricomycetes > Polyporales > Irpicaceae > Cytidiella > Cytidiella melzeri. The sequence continues at coordinate 30,317 of JABYQR010000058.1, read as the reverse complement.
GTCAGGACATGCGAAGGTTCAGCAATAATAACCGGCCAAAGCCTATCGCATTCGTATGTGTCGTCGTAGCCAACTATTTGTACACAATGACAAACGCCTAGGGATGTCGTTCAATGGCAGCAGATGAAAATCAATCTGAACGAGGGCTAGGGTCTTCGAGGATATGCCAACTGTAGAAACGCACGAACCCTAGCGGCAAATGGGAGAGTTCAATTTCGAGGTACCACGACGTGAATGGAAATTGTAAGAGAAGCGTTGCACTCGACTCAACGTGGCGTGGGGAACAGAGATAGACATCTACAGCTGCAGACCGGCGATCGCGCTCCGTTACTGCAGAGGGTGGACGTGTGGAAATGGAGATCAACGGATACGGCGGTAACAGCGAGATCTTGGGATTAAGAACTGATAGACAGAGCCTTTGTCGTCGCTGAAAGGCCTTCGCTCTCGTCGCCATGCATGACTGTGATACAGGACTGCTCTTTGACTTCAGGAAGCTGCGCCTTCGGCGTGATAGGTCCATTAGGAGAGGCTTCTTGCTTCTCGGAGATGGGAGTACTGAGCTTCACAGTCAAATGAGGGAACGTCTCGCTATGGGCTGGAGAGGGAGGAGATGTTGAGACGGGGGATATTGATGGGGCGTATTGCGAGCTGGCGCAGGACATCGGTGGTGAACCGCTCGTTGAGGAGACTGACGCGCACGGAGAAGAGCTGCGGGATTGGTCGGTTCTCGCGCTGAGATACGTCGTCGGTGGCAAAGCAGGAGAGCATTTCCCTGATGGTGACCGCGATTTTGATCTTGAATTTGAACGCGAGTCGGAGCGTGGACGTACTATGGGTATTGAGACGTCGGATGAGTGACGATGACCAGATGGTGGAGGTGTGGGTGCTATTATGGTGGATTGTGAATGCGAATGTGAATGAGATGTTAGTCGAGTATAAGGTGAAGATACAGTAGCTTGTGATGGTGTTATTGGGGAGGGCGACGGTACACCAGAGTCGAGTGGCGTCTGAAGATGCAGAGAGTTTGTGTTACGATAGACGGGAGTCGAGTTATCTGACCGAGGAGCACTAGCAAACGAGGATGGCCTAGGGCTCGTCGGTGACGAATGATCAACACCTAACGTACGAGCCATACGTTCTCGCAACGGAGAAGTCTCATAGAAAACATTGCTTGTTCTTTGCTGACTCTGCTGAGGAGACTGAGGTGTCATTTGCACTCTCAAGGGGTATGCTGATATGGGTGTGACAATTGTTGGTAGTGCTGACATGGAATGGCGGTTGAGTGATCGAGGTGGACCTGCGGGGCCTGAGGCGGATCTACGCGGCGGGTCTATTCGAGGTGTAGGGGCGAAATCATCCTGTCTGTTCCTGGCTTGACCCAAGGGCACGCTGACATCGCAGTTAATGTAGGGCAACTTGGTCGATGGTCGGCCTCTTGTTTTCGACAGCCATCGGGGATCGTTCCCGCCTCCTTCTGTGACGGAGCCTTGTAAACGCATTGGAAATCGAGAACTCGATGGATTGTTGACACCAGACCTATTCCAGAATTGTGGCGAATGCATGACGGGTTGTCCGCTAGGCCGGTGGATTACTCTTTCTTCGGTACAAGAACGGACAGAGCGTGCATCTTCCGATCCAGCAGTGGATCGGATGTCGTCCTCGTCCGTAACGATCTCGCTGTTGGCTGATGACGAAGCTCCATCATGCTCTTGCTGTCGTGCATTCGACAACGTAGCTAGGGTCAAGCTGTGCCCGAGCCTGTCTTCAAAAGCCGAACGATCAGCTTCCGGTGCTTCAGGCGGAGGAGGGCTCGTCCATTTGGAACGTTTAGGACCCATGTGGTCAGGATGTGCAGCAGGTATTCCAGTTGGTGCTTGTGGGAGCGATACGGGAACATGATGTACTTCTGGTGGCGACAAACGATCTGGATCTGGTGCGCCTGCCGGGCGCATAGGGTTGCTACCGATGGCGTACGGAGTCTGAGCAGCTTGTGGTACTGCCGACAGACGAGGTGGCGCGAAATGCGACCGTGATGGTGATGCATGCAGTAGCTCCTCGTCTGGTCGTTCCTCGCAAAGCTGTGCAAGCGCTACGACGGCGCGATCAGGACGATTCGACAATATCTTGTGTGCTCGCATGAGCTCTCCTCGTATCTGTGAAATGGTGAGACTGTATCTAGTTGTAGTAAGAGACATACTGACGGTAAATAACCCATCCCTAGTGACACAACGTGCCACATTGAAATCGGTCTCAAAGGGATCCTGAACAAGGCGATGAGAACACATAGGGGCAGACCGGGAGTTGCGTACCTCTATACATAGCCGATTCCTCTCCCTTGCAGTTCCTCTTTCGGGCTGCGACACGATTATTATCACGAGATATAGGACGCAATGAAAGACATACATCATTATGCCATCCCTTGCTCTCTTTCGTGAGCAGTCCTGCTCTGATTGAGGCGACACTAATACTATATAAGAATTCTCTAGCGTAAAATCTGAAGAAGTCTGTCAAGCTACGTGGAGATTGGGACATGAGCGGAAGAACGTCTGTAATGTTGGGAACAACTTACAGCTCGGCAACACTCTCCGTGTTCGAAGACTGCCACCGCTCCCTAAGCAGATTGATATCATCGAAAAACCTACGTGATATCAGAAGAAATTGATGGATGTACGGTATACCATGCGTACCAAACATTGTGACCATTGAGATTCGTTTCTTCCTGCTTGGGTAGTCAGCAGATGTTACCTACTAAGCTGACAAACACCTACGGGTGAAATAGGCCTCATTGGCGGCATTTGTTGAAGGTTTGGTAGTACAGGGGGGTTTTTGACATGAACCAGAAAATAAATAACGAGCAAGACGTAGCCGTATGATGACAGAGTGCCCTTGTATGGTGAATTGATCTTTCTGTACCAAAGTAAGTAATCGTTGAGTCGTTCGAAGGAAGATCTATACCTTCGTTTACACCAGACTTTCACTGGGCGAAGAGAGCCGGCTTAGCCGCCGGCACTACGAGTGTGAGCAAGAGGACTACTCACAGAATAAGACCAGCGTGCGCACTCGTGCAGGATCTATCATAGCGTAGCACATCAAAAGACGCGTGTTCTCGAGAGCAAGCCTGTTCTCGAAGCCGATGTCGCAAGCGATGCCGAACGGGAGCCCGGGCTTAGGGTCGAGCGAGAGCTTGACGATCGGTATTCGCGCGTGTGGGAGAGGTTTGATGTGAAACTTGGTTTCTGCGTAAGACAATGAGCTACGGATTCAGAGAGTGACTGAGTCGTCATACCCCTGGCGAAGAGGTCGCCGAGCATGTTGACTAGAGCTGTCGCAGGGAGACGATCTTCTGAATCAATGAGACAGCACAGATCCATGTCTGCCAGAAATGAGTAGCCATTTATTATTCTATTGAATGGAACGGCTCACCAGAATTTCGCAGGCTGAAACCATTCGCCGTGCTACCGAAAGACAATAGGCGACTGTCTGGCTCGATGGTACGGATTAATCTCTCGAGTAATTTCCTCACATCCTCCTTGATTGCAAGCTCCTCCGGTGTAGGTAATAGCTGCACGACAAAGTCATACAGACATCGTGAAAGGTCTGCAGCGAAACGGTGCTTTGAAACCATCGGTCTTCGTTGTGGCGAGCTGAGCTGAGACGAGTGCTGTCTGGACGCGAGGTTATGCTGCTGAGTCGTAGTCATATTGACTTCGGCTGTAAGACCCTTTCTGAGGGTCCTGCCTCCAGGGATTGTCGGTGTCGAGTAGAGTGGGCGATGGGGCGAGAGGTAAGGACCACCAGAAAGCTGGTGCCGTTATAATGCCGTCTATAAAAGGAAATCACAAGTTATAGACGCCCATTATGGCCATTCCTACGAATCGCTGCTATGAATTAGTACAGTATAGCAGCAATGTATTTCTTCTCATCGTTCAAATTGCAATTGCAAAGGCTGATACATATTTCAATGGCTATGATTATCCCAACGGATGACACTGAGGGCCAGAATTATTACTCAGGTCCTCACGCTGTCAGTATGTCCTGCTACCAAGTACGTTCTCACTAGGCCTCAGCACACCCACTCGACCCTCCAGGCCGTCATGCCGCGCCGAGAGATATGCTGCATCCACCGACCTCTCACTCACACATACCCGGAACCAAGCGCTCCTAGGGTTTTGGGTCTGCGGCCTCGCACGTGCATGAGCGGAAGTTCTCATGATGGTTGAACGGTGCATCACGTACCGCTGTTGACAAGATGACACACGATGCGCCTTCCTAAGCCAGTAGCAAATGATGTCGGCTGGTTGGTTTCAGTGAGGCTTGTCCGGTTTGAAGAATGAGTGCGGTAGATGTCTGTCCTATGTATCCAGAAAACGAAGACAAGGGCAGTAAGGGCTCTCTCATAACGATCTGTTCTCGGTAACACAGAAGACTGAGGTTAAAGACATCCCGAGATCCGACACTCTAGGCTGCGTTAATTCTCACGTACCTACGCCCACCGTGCGCCGCGAGAACAATCCAGTAGGATTTTCCATGGGAAGTATGAAAAACGAAATAGTTGCAGATAGGTGCACGACCGTAGAGCGCTGAGAACTGTCTCATCAGGCATGGGGTGAATTTCCACGGTTGGACTTCACCTTGTGTGACGAAACAACCCGCATCCTTTCTCCGCGTCTTCACTTGCAACATGGAATTGCACGGATGTGCGATATTCCAGATCGTCGACGCAGGAATCCTAAAATCAACAGAAAAGTTGTCCTGTTTGTCAATGAGATTCACCACTTTTGAACTCACAGCGTCCACGCTCTGCACAGTTGCGGCTTTGCATTGAGCTACCAGTAGACGTAAACATGAATTAGCGTGACGTATAAGCCAAGGCTGACAAGCCTTGTCCAATCAGCCTGGACTAACACGTCAGCCGGCAATACAGCAACTTACGTCCGAATCTCGCGCCGGATGCTCACATCGGTGCCAGATCATAAACGCTTCCAGTAGAAAACCGTCGAGGAGAACACCGCACCTTTGTGATTGGTTTTGACGTGCTGACACGCTACATGAAAGAGGAACAGGCACTGTTTTATTCTTTTCCGCGTCTTTTTCTGATTCTAAACAATTTTTGTCCAGTTGGCAAATGATGGTGGCCTTGCAACTCCTTGGTTCAGCGGACTGTCCCAAGAGACGTAGATAATTCCCTGTACACAAAATTTTGCGTTAAGTACTGCTAGTCAAAATATTTATTCACATACCCGAAAGCTGTCTCAATGCACGACTTGATTTCCCGATAGCTTACCACGAGACAACTCTGTTCGTCCCGCGAGACCAGCATAATGCGCTCATCCACACCAGCATCCAGCTACAAACAAGTGATTAGCAGACGGGTCACTATACAATGAGAACTGCTACTTGCCTTATTAAGACAAGTCAGCACATGTCCGAGATTGACGACCGGATTGCCATGCTCATCGACTTGATGGAAGACGAAGTCGCGGAATAACTTGATGATGTACCTATCACCAGTCTCTGACCAACGAGGATCGCGGGCGAACTCGGGGCGTTCGTTGATAAATCCAAACTTGCATAGGAGACGGACGAGACGACCATTCTCCAGCTCACTCATCAGCTCACCCTCCAGTCGGTCGTTCGCACTGCGATGAATCAGCACAAGTAAAGCACGCAGCATTTAACGACTCACGCCTGAGCCTCGTCAAACTCAACGAGAGTCTGCGGTGCAATCATCTCACAAAGATGACGAACACTCTGCACAACGAATACATCAAGTCACATTTCCCCTTTCGATACGGCCGGATGAGAACTCGCCTTCATATGATTTGGCTTCGCCACCAGGTAGAGAACGACGTTCTTCAGCTCCTGAGAGTAATGTCTGTTGAGGGACTCCATAGCCTTTGCCATGTTACTCGTGGCGGACGGACTGTTGCAGCAGAGCATGAAAATCAGTCTGCCGAACATAGTCATGTCTTCTTGCTGCAACATTCCCATGTCTTGTCGTGCTTCGTGAGTCAAAATATCGACAATCCCACATGAGCTCACACGGACCCTGCCCACCTACATCAATAAGAGCCACTAGGATCAACGGGAAGCTCATACCTGTTCTGTCCTGTCAGCAAGATTTTGGTTGCGTCCACAATGCGCATGGCAAGGCCAACATCGTGCACAGCCTTCATAGCGGCGGCGATTTGGACGATATATGACCATAGCGTACGCTCAGGAACACGAGTGTTTTGCGACTGTAGCCTCCCGTTCTGGAATTGCGGGGCTTTGGGCCTGAGATGTGCTTCAAATAGCGTCTGAGAATTTGGAAAATAATCGTAGACCACCACCAACGCTATTATACAATTGAGGTCAACAGACCGGTCAAAAAGTAGGTCGTGCTACGCACAATTATCATTGAAGGCTCGTGTTGTGAATGCCTCCTTAACTGCCACAAGGCTCGGATGCTTGACATGAGACCAAGCTTCAACGCTGCTAAACGCTGTCTGACTGTTCAAACGATAATCTGACAAAATATCAGCATACATAAGGTATTAATAGGAGTATCCATACTTTCGACGCGTCTGAGAGCATAGGGGATCCCATCGGCCGAATTTATTGCTTTATACACCGTCGAGTACCAATTACCGAATTTTCTTCGGTCGCCGATGATGGGTTCTAACGGAACAAGCGAGTGGTAGCCTTGAGTCTCATCCGGCAGTGATAAATGAGGTGGTGGGGTTGCATGCACAGCTTCAGAGCGCCTCTGCAAATCTTCGCGAAAGGTATCCGATATAAAATAGCGAGATTGCATGCTATCCGGCCGAGGATGAGTGTACAGGTGATAGTTTAGCTGTAGAAGCGTTGACAATCAAGCTGTCAACAAATAAAGATGTTGCGTACAGGTTGACGCGTAAATGCATGCTGAGGCGCGTAAAAGACATCCATGGGATGTGCGGGGTCGTAGTCCAACTGTTGTTGACCGTCGACAGGGTGATCAAAAGAGTTAAGCTAGACCCGATTCATCAGTATATCCATGGAAAGGTATATGCAACACTTACAGACTGAAGCTGCTCAGCTAGATAGCTCATAGACATCGGCGCATCTGACTCCGCGTAGCCATGCGAGTCGTATCCATCGTCGTATGGGTATTCGGTGTCATTTGATGATGTTGTACTGTTTCGCGGTCAGGATGTGGTAACAGGTGTTCGGAATAATCTTACGCTAAGGCTGCAGGTTGGGCAGCCGCGGGTACAGGGCTTCCGGAATTCTTGGGAACAAATACAGGAGCATTGACAGCCTGTGCAGGCAGAGCAGCACTGGGTGTCGGAGATTCTGGCCTACAAGACCGACATCTTAGATCAAAGTGAATGTAGGCTATTCAGGTACTCACGCAGGGGGAGAAGGATCGCGCTGCGAGCTCAATGAGTCAAATTTCGCGGCCTCGGGTGAACGCGAGAGATACATACTGGAGGATGATAATAGATACAGCCTTTATCTTGAAATTTACAAGATCTGTGGCTCAATCTCAAATTGTGTCACACAGGTATCGAGCCTGAAGGATCCTCACCCGTAAATCAATATATTCCTACACTGGCGTTGAGTCGAGTCTTTGAACCAGTCTCAGCACTTGCACTTCCGAGAATCGTCAGAGGCTCACCCTTCTTCTGAGCTTTAGGGCTTGAAGGCTCTGAATGAGATAACGAAGGTGCGACAATCTTCACCGCAGACGAAGATGGCCTAGAGAAAAAGGCCATCCTGCGGCCAAACTGATGATGGCTGCTCTTAAGAGCTGAGGTAGACTTAGACGCGCAGCTGGCGAAGAACGTCACGATTTGTGACAAATGTGACAGACAAGATACTCTACGCTTCCTTTTAGACTCGCCAGCCAGTCCGGACGCAAGCAAAACGCGCCAACCGAGTGTACGGCTGGGAACGAGCCTAGCTTCCTTTGTATACTCTCAACTACCTTACAGAGTAATTGCAGGTTTATACTTGGTTCGAGCGGGTTGAAGGACTACAAGAGACGAAGGCATATGTAAAATACGAACATGAAGTTGGCTGGTCCTAGATGCTGCTCCCGCGTACGCCTACACTTACTGGAAGAGGCATCGACGGAGTGAGGCTTCAGTTGAGCCCATCCCGTTGAGCCTAAGAGGATGCAACCGTAGGTCCGAAAGGGTATAAACAAATTGTATTCTGGTCTAGATGAACGATACGACACAGTGATTCTCGACAATACAACAGGTAACGAGGATACGTACAGCTATGACTTGCCAGGCGCAACGTAATCTTTGGAAAGATCAATTGTACCCTTCAAATGCGTATTCGTGAGGCGTATCTGTCGCTGTTTCTGTGCTGACTTCTTGCCCTTCTTCTTAGCGGGTCCCTTCGGCGTGAGAGTCTCTGCTGCAGTCGCCTGTAAACCCTCGCTAGCCAGCTGTTTCAGCAAATCGACTTCGTTCGGCACTTGTAACGAGTGCCACAAGTCGAGGAATTCTGTGCGAGGTTAGTTTCTGCACAATAGAGTGATCGCGACGCAGACGAAACGAGAAATACAGACCTTTTTCAACCAGTGCCCCATCGCCCTCTTGCCCTGGCCGTATTTCATTCCAAAATACCATCCGCATTTGACCGTCCTTCACAGTCCTAGTAACATACACCTCACCCTCTTTTTCTAACTCTTCAATCGCCTGCGGTGCTTCCTTCCAGCTCTCTTTCAGCGTCCGCACGGAAAGGCCACCGCCGTTCTTCGTATGCTTCTTGATCTCCGTCAGCAGCGATATTTTGTTGCGGACGTCGAATTCATGCTATAGGCGAAGGTCAGATATGAAGGCAATTCGTAAAGTGACATCACGCACTCTATACGAGTAAAGGTCGGTCTTGGGGTCATGCACAACTCGGTCGTGTGCCTTGAACTTTTCTAGGAGAACCATATCTGTGTCGAGAGGCGTATTTGTGATGATGGCGAGGTCCTGAAGTCGCGTAGGGTTGCCATTGGATTTCAGGTGGTTAACGGCATACAACAGCTGGGTGTTGACGTTTATTCCTGTTCCAGTGTCCGCAGGTTGTGAGAACACGACATCTACGTGGCTTGCACTTCAGAAAGATAGGAAGTCGGGAGCACACATGAACGCTAACTAGACTTTGGTCTCTTCTTCTTCTTCGCAGAGCTGGACGCTTCAGGGGCATCTGGAGGCTGCAGTGGGGGCGGTTGTGAGTGCCACGACGTATAGTCCTGCCTTCCCAAAGCATTTTTGAAAGCAGCAGCATCTTTGGCGAGCGACGACATCTGCGAGTCGTGGGCGTAGCAGTGTACTCCGAGTCGGTAGCGGAACCGACGACGCAGCGGCCTACTTGTGCGAGTCCCGTGATAGATCGGAGATCGGAAGCTGCATGCGGTCTGTGGCTTGTAAAAGCTGACCGCCATCTCAGGCAGCTGAGCGTGCCTCTTGCATGTCTTCAGCCCATTACGGTAAATTTGACAACGTTTCCACAAGGCAGCTGTAGAATGTGGTACGTTATAAGGATGAACCATTAGCGGAATTCTGACGGTCACACAGTGGCGTGTTTACCAGCGGGCACCCACTGCACCGTCAGCTACAGCGAGTACCAGATGAACACGGCGGATGTTCTCGTTTTGTCTTGACATGCTTACTTTCAGAATGCATGCTACATGTAAATTGGCAGGCATGCCTATCAAGGGTTTCGTGCGACCCGTCAAGCTTAGTACCAAGCTCGAAGGGGCTTGTTCGCACGCCTTCTACACACCTTGGTCCCTGGATATTACCCCCTAAATGTGAGGTCTGAGGTGCGACAGTCATGCCACCAAGTCCTGGTTCTCGTGTGTAGCTTACACTGTGCAGCGGTTTTTTTAGTTCTTGGCATCCAGCAGCTTCCAGCACTTCGTACATTCCATGTTGACACTCAAGGTACTCCTCGTGCTGTGGCGAGAGTTGCATTTACCGCCACGGCGATGATAAGCACGTAAGGTCGTTCACCGTCGCCTGCATGCACAACATCTCACTGCTAACCGGTACCAAGTATCTGCCAGTCCTACAGCGGCGTCAGCATGGTATGAGAAAAAAGAAACCGGAACCTCCAAATTTGCGGTAGGCCGTCGTCACTTCAGTGCTCGCGGTCTCGTATGCTCTTTCTGCCGCCTGATGACCAAGCTTACTCTCACCGTTACGTTCCGCTCTTCCATTCCGTGCACCTGCCACCAATGTCTACAATCCATCGGATCGTCTTTCCTGAACCCTGGGCACTTGAGTTTACCGAACCCTTGATTCCTGTGATTCAACCCATCTTCATTCGGATGATTCTATAGTAAGGCTTTTTTGCATTCCTAAATTTGACGCACCAAGGTCGAACATAGGTTGGTTATCCAGCGCAGATTTTCATGTTGCGTCGATTTTGCTCTATGCAAGCTGTAGAAATTTTCATGAGTGAGGTGTGTGCCATTTTCAGTCCACTTGCAATGCTCCATTCATATGTTGTGCAGTCTAGATGACGGTCGATCGGAGCTGCTTATTTGTAGCCATATGTCTGCAGTATGTGAGACCTGTCCCTTGTCAGCCGTGGTCTCAATGCAATGGTTGACCGAAACAATTAGGTCTGCCATGCATTGTGTTCTCTCACCAAGTGTGATTGGATCTAGGGCATAACATCCCAGTCAAGCCCTCTAATGAAGGACTACATACAGTATCCAGCGTATCCTGCTCTGCCCAGTGGTCCTTGGACGACTGACATTATATATGTTTCGAAGCGCCCTCATTTAGGACCACTGGGGGTCCTCAAGTGTCAACAAGATCCTAATTGGTCTTGTTTCAACAATATAAACAGCTTTCAGAGTCTCAATCTTGTTTCAGGAGGACCCTTTCCGCTCTTTCGATCAGGTCTGATAATTAATTTACGCCTTTCGAAAACCTGATGTGCTCAATCAATTGCCGCCTAGGTAGCAGGAATTCCATGCCGTCAGGCGGAATTACGACGTGCCTAACTCAACTACCCCGAGATGGAAATCACCCGGCCGGATTGTAAGACTGCTTTTCGATATTTAAACCAGCTATTCCATGACAATATGACAAGGGTCAACGTATGCCTTGACGGATCAACGACTGACGCCATCCACCGTGGGACTTATAGCATGTGGGTGGCACGTCCGAAATACTACAAAGCTCGCAGGCTGCAAGGTAAGAGTACGACTTTACTTGACTCTCCAGCTCCCGAATCGTCTCGACCCGATGGTAAGTCCCGCTAGCACAGATGAAACACAACACTGACTGCGAATTCTAGAGTACAATATCTTCCGCGTATCATACCTTCGTGGACTATCTCAGTTCCCCCATCCCAGGCATCATAGTCCCACAAACAGTCTATGCCTCTCCCTCCCCAGGCAGCCGACAACCGCCCATCCAATTCTCCTCCAACGGTGCTCCAGGCGTCAGCCTGCAAAGCGCTCTGAATCCAAGCTATAACGGACTGACGCACGGTACCCAGTTGGTTCCGCTACCCGAGAGCGCAGGCACGAGCTCCATTTCTATCTGCATCCAGGTCTGCACTTTCATCGTTTCGATGGTCAAGTGTTCATGGATCATGGGTTTCTAGTGGCCTGGATATCCTCCTATGCGGAAGAACATCAACTTTACAGAGAAGATGAACGGAAAACTCACGTATAGGATGCTTGCAATGATGACAGCAAAAATTGTGCAGCAGTGCATGATGGTATGCTCTGTCATTGTTCGCTTGAGCTCTAGTCGCTAATCTTCTTATTTCTCTAGGAGATGGCGAGTCCTAACGTACGATCCTCCGAGAGAAGTTCGGACTGGTGGGCGTCGGCGGTACCTTTCGAGAGCCTCTCGCTCCTTGAGCTCCGCCATATATCCCCTGGGTTGTGGCAGCCAGTTCTCTATCGCGACGTGTGAAGACAGTCATAGATGACATAGTGTTGTGGGCTCTGGCGTTCGATATCGACATGGAACCGACGAACTCCTATGCGTCTCAGAATTTGCTGTGCCGTTAGAGGCTGAATGTCATCGGACTCGCTATACTCGATTAACTATTGGTCCCTGAGCATGAGGCATGTGAAGCCAATGCAGTCTCCGTCGTGGGGCCCTTTCCAGGAACTCATGATGGAAAGGGTCTAATACACTGCATGCTTCCAATCCGGAATCGCGGGCCTGGGTTTCAACCCCTGGAGTAGTTCTAGCTCTGAAACTGCATAGCTATAAGTGTGTGAGGTCGGCTAATGTGTGTTTCATCGGCCACATCGGTCTCGAATTGTATGCATGTCAGGAAAGTTGACTTGCTGGAAGATACACGAGACTGCCACGAGGCGTCCACAGACCCACAGATCCGGGCTTGCGGCAGAAGTAAAATCGACAACTTCCGTCCATGGATGTTGGCGCATACAGTGAATGTACGGCTAGGATATCGGAGTGTTCATCTTCTGTCCTGGGCCGCCGGCTGCAGGGTGGGTGGAATACTGATTTGTTTCCAAAACTACTAAGCTAGCGCTACTTGTCACAGTCAAGTGATACTGATCCAGACTGTGTAGGGAGGCGAATGCCTCTAATATCCCAAAAAATCAAATTGTGTATACAGCTAGATGAGAAAATTTACGCATCAACTATTGCAGCGGTGAACTGAGTAGTAACGTTAACCTCAGGAAGCATTGGGCGCGAGGCGAGGCGACGCGTCGCGTCGCGTCACGGTCTCGCGGTTTTGATAGACGCACATAACGCGATCACATGCTCAATGTTGAAGTTGACCCAGTTCAAGTTCAGTGAGCTTGTTCATTCCTGTCCCGACGTTCATGGCCACCTGGTAACCCACGCCCCAGAGTCAACTACATTCAACACCTAATGGCGACACTCTGGTCAAAGTTTGGAAATGTCCTCAAGGCTCGTCCGGGGACTCCAGGTCCCGACGCTGACGATGAGAGGGCACCAGACGTCTTGGCCGGCGTATATGAACAGCATCCTAACCTTTCCGTGTTCCAGCAAGACGTAATTGAGCAGCCATTTCCTACATCTAGTCCACCAGCCTCTCCATCGAGAAGCGGAAGAAGAAATATGTTCAAGCGCATGTCCAAAATTCCTCCCAACGAGAATGTGGACACGATTTCGAAGAATACATTCTCAAAGAAGGTGCTGTCCCCTCTTCAAACTATCACTTCTGGTACGTATGATGCTCTTTATTCTTTCTCCAACGCTAACAGCAATAGTAGATTACTCATTGGGTCGAGTTTCTACAGACAACCTTATACGCCAGTCACAAGACTCCCAGCGACCGTCGCTTGACAGCCTGAAAACTCCTAGTACGCCAACTGACGGTAAAGGCACTGGAGAAACGAAATTTGGCTCCCTCCGCTCGATACTGAAACCGAACAACGCACCTGGCACAGGCCAGAGTGTGCGTTTCTTCTCTCGGGATGCATACCGGGTCATTAGCCCTGATCAGTCTAGCGCAAGCGAGTTCGACGACCCAAGCCTGTTGAACCGTATGCAGCGCTCAACGTCTGTGCGGCCCTCGGCACAGTCAGTTTTCACTGCGGCACCACCACCTCCTGCCACTGACGAGCCCTCTACGCCCGGCGTGAACTCGATGATCTATCCTATACCTCCCCCCGAACTCGGCAACATATTTGACCTCTCGTCGGAAGAGCTTCCCACCATTCCCCCTGGTTACGCTGCACCCCTTCTTGACTCTGCTATTGAGATATCTGAAGGCGAAGAAAAGTCAATGTCCCTCGACGTTGTCGACGACCATCACGACAGCGAAGACTTCGCGATGGCAGACGTCGGCGATGTTTCTCCCACTGTCAAGATTCCGGGCAAGCACGATCGCAGTCAATCCTTCAGCTTTGGCCAGTCGTTGCTGCAATCCCTAGCGGAATCCTCACCGGCCATACGAACCAAATCACCGCCAAACCGCCATCGTGCTCTCAGTGACACGAATATTTTTACCTCCATGATACAGTCGCCCTCAACAGCGCTCCCCGACTTTAAGCCACCCGAGGCTGATATCAACGACACGTCCAACGCGGTCGTGACTTATCAGTCTCCAGAGCGAGACCCTTTTGCAGCGAACGCAATGACCTACTATACTCCGGGCACGATGCTTCCACCGTCACCTCCTCAGTCGAACCACACTCGTACAGCTTCACGCGAGGAAGACATCATATGGTCTCTCCGCACGCAGCTCGCCTTGCAGCAAGAGCTCTGCGCGCAGTACGAGGTCGATCTGGCGGCGCGCGACGAGGCAGTTGAGATGCTCAATGCGCGCTTGTCGGACAGCGACAAGGAATTGGACCGTCGCCGAAATATGATCCGCAGTTGGCGAAAGCGCGTTGCTGAGCTGGAAAAATGTGTCAGGGGCCTTGAGGACGAGGTGGACAGGAGCAGAGAGGAAAGTATGGATCGGAGTGTGATGGATGAGGCTAGCAGCGAGGCTCTTCGAATGCTTCAGCGTCGTATCGGTGAACTGGAGCGGGAAAAGAAGGAGAGGGAGAGCAGGGAGGAGAACTTACGGGAGCAAGTAACAGCGCGAACTGAAGAGCTCGAGAAAGTGAAGGATGAGCTTCAGAAGAGGGATAAAGCGGAACGCGAACTCAAGGCCGGGATCAAAGCTGCTAAGGACGAGATGGAGCTGATGGGGGAGCAGCCTCGGGCGGATGAAGAGTTGAGAAGTCTCATTGCGAAGAGTTCCCAGTCTGCCGAGGAATTGACCGAGCGTCATCGTTCTGCGGAGTCGTCTTGGGAGCACGAGCGCACTGAACTTCTAGCTATCAATGACACTCTTCGCAACGAGCAAGTTTCGCTTCAGTCTCAGCTGACGACCTTACGTGAGGAGGTGGTTAGGAAGGAGGAGGACCTCGCGGTGCTCAAGGCTGAGTTGGAGGCTCAGTGGAAGCATTCCGAACAACACAGCGAGGAAGTGGAGAAGTTGAGGCAGGACAAGGACGAACTCGCACATGAAGCGGAAGCTCTCCGCGAGAAGCTGTCTAGAGCCGAGGTCGACTGGGACGATGACGAGGGTAAGAAGGCAGATCTAGAAGCTGAGCTTGAGGAGGCATGGGCTCTGAAAGACGATCTCGGGAGAGAAAGGGACGAGGTATAATTTGCGCGTCGTTCATTATATATGGTAGCTAACTGCTATGTTCAGTTGGAACGACAGCTGCAGGCTGAACAGGAACATGCTGAGGAGCTCACCCGTGCACTGCAGGAACGCGAGGACCGTGTGTCGAACCTGGAGCAGGAGTGTCAGTTCGCAATGGATAGCGTGAAGCGCTTGCAGGAAAATATTCGACAGCGCGACGCGGAGATCTCTGACCACATCAGACGCATCAAAGAAAGCGAAACTGAGGCGGACGACGCCCGGGAAAGTCTCACGAAGCAGAAGCGTGACCATAGTCGCACCGTTGACGAGCAAAGCCGCAGAATATCGGAAGTTGTCGCGCGAGAGGTAGAAGCTCGCGCCGCGATGGAGCAGCTTGTCAAGGATAAAGCTGAGGCAGATGTCCAGATGTCCACACTCAAGGAGCGGGTGAACGCACTAACCCAAGAGTTGGAGAGGCTTCGCAGGCAGGTGCACGAGCTCCAGCAAGAGAGCGCCGACAAGGAGGTGAAGTTGGTGCAATGCAACAAGCAGGTGAATCAGCTCAAAGAGGATAAAAACCAATTGAACATCAGTTTGGAAGCCAAGCAGCAAGAGGTTGAAATGGTAAGTTTCACGCAAATTGTGTTGTTAGACGTCCACCAACCCTTCTGCCGCACAGATGAAGAGAAGTGGGATTGTGTCGAAAGCTGCCGTTGGCGCGACACCTGCGACTAGGGCCCCTTTCCGCCGTGAGTCCTCGATATTCGGAACGCCAGGTACTGCACGTCCACCCTCAGCCCTCTCCGATGCGAGCAGCACGGGCAAAGAGCGCAAGGCTGTTACAATCCGTCCTAGTGCATCGGCCATAGCTAATCGTCGGGCCGATCAATCCATGGGCCCTCCATCTGCGATCAAGGCTCGTCCCTCGCTTACGTCGACCGCTTCTGCTACACCATCTCGATTGTCCACAAACCTCGCGCGGTCTTCATCTCTGACGCCAATCGTCAAGACTCACCGCCGGCCCTCGTCTTCTCTCGAATCACTGCGCAACAAGAACATAGTTTCGAGTCGCGACTCCAATGCAAGTGTGTCGACTGTGAGTGAGCAGGAGACGGAGAATGCGGACGTCACACCGGTGGCTATCCCCAAAGCGCGGCGAGCCAGCGTCGCTGTACCATCATGAACAGCATATCGAGCAACAGTCAAGCATATCGTTCACCTTAATCAACCCATCATCTATCTATTGGTAAAATATCTGGTCTGCGCAAATATACCCGCGTCGACCGACTGTCAACACCACATCTTACTCCGCCATGTTTACGTCCATCTTCGATCCTTCCACGCAGCACCTCAGATCCACAGGACTCTCGCGACTGTTCGCTTTCAGCACACGACGCAATATGCACTTTTGCTATGTTCAATATGCTCTGCCATGCATTCCTTCTCTCGTGTAACACTGTTATTAGCCCTCTTTGCTTTCTCCTTCGCTTGACACTTATTCTTGTTCATGCTATCATCCGCTCTCGTTTCCTGCCTCTGTTCAAGCCTTGTCACTTGTCTTGGCACTTCATCCGCTGTTCAGTCGTTCAGTCCTTCACGCATCCCGCTGTCCCATGCTTTGTATCACGTATCAGAAAATTCAACACCGCGACGATACTGGATCTTTCTCTGGGACTCGCAGTTTGAATTCGCTCCCCAGAATTTTCATAATTACCAGTTCACTCACCGAGTTGTCAATGTATCTTCTTGTTCGGTCAACCAGTTGTTCGTATCCTGCTGGATTCAAGGAGAGGTAAGGCAAGGTTTCTACCGGCCATCAAACTCAGTGAACGAGATAAATTTGACTACAGTAACTACGTTGACAAATTTAAGTCACTCAGGTAAGGTTTTCCTCGTTAGGCAGTAATTATAACTGATGGCGGTGACGCAGAAGTCAAGAAATTAAAGAAAGAAAGTGGTGCAACATTATTGAAGTAAGGTGAAGCAGAAATTCAAATAAGTAGGTAAATACAAACTCCGACCGTGTCAAGTTTGCGCTCGGCCGGTTTAGGTCCGAAATCATCGTCGTCGCGAAATTCGAATAGCAGCCTGAACAACTTCCACGGACAACGGCATACATTATAGCTTCCTCTGAAATCACTGCTCAAGACTAGGCATCTACACCGGCAGAGGGTGTCAGCTTCGCATCGTTTTCGAGGGCGTTTGACACCTGCAGCATATTCAAAGGCAGCAGCATGCCACTGGCGGTGGTGACCAGCGATGTCACGGACAGATTGTTGTTCTGTCGTGAGAGTAGGTGCCTGCCATTATTCATCAATAAACCCAACGCTGAATGACTATGCCCTAGGCTCTGCGCGGTACCGGTTGGAGTCGCGGAGCCCAATTGCGACACGCCGGATGCATGGCATTGATTAGATGATGCACTCCGACCAGGCCTATCTCAGGCTATATAACATCCACACCTTGCCAATCTGGGAGACAACGCGTCTTTCCCTCTACCCACTCCCAAGTGGCAATATGCGGTCTCGTCGGCCGCCTCGTTTCTGCGGTATCATGTTTCATGTCGACTCCTCCCAAGTATACCTCCCTTTTGAGAGACTCACCGCAATTATCCAAATTGTGGACGGTAAGTCGCATCTTGATTGACTGACTACTGATGCGACCGCTGAAATTGCGCCCAATTAGTCTCCGCTACCGTGAAGGTGACGCAAGAATTCTGGCAGTACTCAGCTAATAGCATCCCTGGTGGAAGATATGTCTTTCCCGTCCCCAGTCGCGCAGCCGTTTGTGGGTTTGAGATGCGCAGCGAGGACGGCAAGGTGATCAAAGCAGTCGCAAAGGAGAGGCAACAAGCGCGCAAAGAACATGAAGCTGCGATTCAACAGGGTTTAATGACCGGATTGGTAGAGCATGCCACCGACGATGGTAATACACTACTTCTTACCCTTCAAATAAAATCTATTGAAATCCTCGTAGTCTTTCAGATCTCCTTGGGAGTCCTTCCTGGGCAGCAGATGCTCACGACCACTCTCACCGTGAGTTGTCCATTCAAATGACCTATCAGCTGTTTGTTAATTCATATCGCAGTATGTGGTTGATCTCATGGATGCCGACTTTTGTGATCAAGTCCGATTTCGGTTGCCTGTTGCCGTTGGTAGGCGATACGGTGTACCTCCTGAAGGGTTGCGAGGCGCTTCTGCACTCATCCCTGAGCGCATTAGCATCACGGCCAACATACGCATGAAAGGCACAATCAGAAGCATCACTTCTCCGAGTCACACTACCGCTATAATGTTGCCTCAATCAGCTGATGCTATTGGATCTATCAGCTTTTTCTCGAAGGACTTTCTCGGGCGAGACTTTGTACTTCTCATCCAAGCCGACGGCCTCGACGCCCCGCGTTGCTTTGCAGGAACTCATCCTACCGGAACCACAGCCTTGCAGCTTACCATGGTGCCGAAATTCAACTTTCCTCCTATCCCGGTTCAGGAATATATTTTCCTTGTGGACCACAGTGGTAGCATGCAAGGAGATCGAATTGAGGCCGCCCGCAATACTCTTGTCATGCTTCTGCGTTCCCTACCAATTCGAGGTACTACCTTCAATATCTTCAAGTTCAATCAATCATGCGAATCTCTCTTCGGTGAAAGCGTAGACTACTCTGAACAAACCCTTGAGCAGGCGGTAAGCTTTGCCCACCAACGGCTTTTGCGGAGGTCGAATAACGTTACGCTTGGACATAGACTCAATTTGTTGACAATATTAAGGCATTAGGAGGCACAGAAATCCACGATGCTTTGTGTACTGCACTTGAATCCCGCAATATGCACGTTCCTACAGCTTGTTTTGTAATAACAGATGGCTTAGTGAGTGATCCGTGTGCTCCTTACATACCCCAGATTGGTGGACTCAGCCTTAATACCTGGTGTCTACAGGCATATGACATCAATGCCGTTCTGAGGTCTGTCTCGGACGCTGTTGCTTCGGCGAAGCCAGGTGCACCTTTGCGAGTTTTCACCCTAGGGATTGGAGACTCAACCTCTACTGCGATGTGCGAGGGTATCGCCCGTGTGGGAAACGGCATATGTCTGATGGCTGTCAGCTCGGAGAACGTCCTCACCAAATGTTCAAAGCTCTTGCGAGCGAGCCGCACATATGTTCTCACCAATATCTCTGTCGATTGGGGAGCGACCTTCTCCGCCTCTTCGGACATCACCAATCAGACCGAGATGTTCCGCCAAGCACCAGAGCAAGTTATGCCTATCTTCGCCAGCAATCGCTTCATTATATGTGCCCTGATCAAGAGTAACGACTATATTGTTCCCAAGAACATCGTAATCAAGGCTCAGCGGAATGGGGAGGGAGGATTGCTTACGTTTGACGTACCCGTCGAGCTGCTTCACGCACCGACATCAGACAAGACTATGCACCTCATTCATACCCTTACCGCTCGTCGTGTCATCCAGGAACTGGACGATCGGGAAATGGCTGGCGACGTTACAAATGCAAAGGAGGCTATCATTCACCTTGGAGAACAGTATCAACTAGCAAGCCGCTTCACATCATTCGTCGCAGTCGAGAAGCGCAATACAACCACCAAGGCCGTAGAAGCAACAATTGGGCGTACTGTCGATGAGGACGAGGACTTTGTCTTGATTGAAGATCAAGACTTTTCTCAACCCACGTCCATGGTGTCTTTTAGGCCCAGTGAAAGGAGACAGGCAGTGAACAGTACGACACGCGGGTCGGGAAAAAGTCCCAGAAAGGCGCTCCCCATTGAGACCGCGGGAAACATCACATTGGGTAAACGCGGTCGCGAGCCCGAAGAGAAAAATGAGCAGCAGGCTCGACCCCCATCGCCGTCGCAGTCAAGTGGCTCTCGTTGTCTACGTAGTGGTAAACGGTATTCAACTGTCCCCGCTCCTGCGCCCGCGCCCACTCCAGGTCCTGTCTCCGTTGCCTCTGCTTCTTGCCGAGTCCTGCCCAATCTTCCCCACCAAGCCAATAACGACGTCGTCGCACTCATTCGCCTACAGACCTTCAACGGCTCCTTCCCACTGACTCCTGAGCTCGAAAGGATTTTGGGAGAGGAGAATCTCGGCAAAGGCTCAAAGCTTGGGGTTGAGCCCACCGTCTGGGCAGTGGTGCTCGCAGTGGCGTATTTGCAGAAGCGCTTGACCGGACAACCGGGGCTGCTGGAAAGTATATTGGAGAAAGCTGCAGAATATGTCTCTCAAACACATGGTGTCAACTTCGAGGAACTTCTTGACATGGTAAAATAGTCACGCGAAAATCGGAGAATGGAGGCCTGATCAATTGACAAGCAGCTACTTGGATAAGAATCTTGAAGTTGGTTTGGAAGGACTGTTCAGTGTTGAGTGGAAATTCAAAGCCACATCTGTCAACTAGTACTTTGCGATTACCTACTATGTGCGTACTATCCTCAAGCAAGTCGAATTGGTGGCAAAGAGATAGAACTTACACTGGAAGTTTGTGCAAATGTTACAAAGGCCTTCCTAGCGTCATATCACGCGCGACTGCTATATTCATGTGCTTTGCGAACACGTTCAAATGAGCAGGCTTTACGGAGGTTCTATGGTGAGTATCGGACCGCCGTTGATCCGGTCTGTGTATTGGGCTCCCGCTTCCGACTTGGTACTTACTGTAGACAGCGCAAGTTAGCGATCCATCCCGACCCATTCTGCTCTTTACTTCCATCTCCCACAACTTTCACAACTCGTAATAATGGTTCACGCAGTTGTTCTTGGTGCATCAGGCAAGTGCCCCGCTATTGCGGTCGTCGCTCGAGACGATGGACGCTGATCATCGATCGCAGGTGGTATCGGCCAGCCTTTGGCTCTTTTGCTCAAGGCGAACCCACTAGTTACAAAGGTGAGGTCCGTTGACATTATGAGGGATTATCCTCATTAAAAACTTCAATAGCTGGGATTGTATGATATCGTCAACACCCCTGGAGTAGCGGCGGATTTATCCCACATCGCAACCCCCGCGAACGTGATCGGATATCTTCCCAAAGATGACGGTCTGAAGAAGGTCTTGGAGGGCGCAGACATAGTTGTTATTCCCGCTGGTATTCCCAGGAAGCCCGGAGTGAGTTGTACTGCTCGTGACTGAGTGATTGAAGAAGATCTCATACTGTTACAGATGACCAGGTTAGTCGCATATAATATGGCCTGAACATGTCTGACAGCAGTATCGGCTATCTCAAGAGATGACTTGTTCAAGGTATGTGAGATGCTTGATATTCATCTCCATCGCAAGATGCTGACCGTTTGCAGATCAACGCAGGTATTGTTCGCGACCTCGCCACAGGAATTGCGACGACAGCTCCCAAAGCTTTCGTCCTCATCATCTCCAACCCTGTCAACTCCACTGTACCCATTGTCGCGGAAGTCTTCAAGCAACACAACGTCTTCGACCCCAAGAGGTAGTTGTAGGTATATCGATGAGATACAATTTGCTCACGTATCGTTGTCGCTAGAATCTTCGGTGTTACTACCCTCGACGTGGTTCGCGCATCAACCTTTGTGGCAGAGATCATTGGCGATCTTAGCAAAGCTCCATCGATTACTGTCCCCGTTGTCGGCGGCCACAGCGGTGTTACTGTACGTCTTCCATAGCCCCCATTTACTTCCACTTCACTGATATCATCTCTGGCAGATCGTCCCTCTTCTTTCTCAATCTTCCACCCCTCTTCCCTCAAGCATAGAGCAGGGCGAGCTCGAGAAGCTCACATACCGTATTCAGTACGGTGGTGATGAAGTCGTCAAGGCTAAGGACGGTGCCGGCTCTGCAACGCTCTCTATGGCGTACGCTGGTGCCGAGTTTGCCAACTCCGTCATCAAGGCTGTCAAAGGCGAGAAGGGCATCGTTGTCCCCACGTTCGTCAGCCTTTCTGCCGACCCCGCTGGTGGTGATGCTCTGAAGAAGGAGATCGGCGCTGACTTGGACTTCTTCTCCGCTCCCGTCGAGCTCGGGGTACGTTTCACAGTTCTTTGTACTTTGTTCACAACTCAGGATGTTCATGTGCCCTTTGTGCAATAGACTGACGGTGTCCAATCCATCAAGTCCCTCGGGAAACTTACTGACTATGAGCAGAAGCTCGTGGAGGCTGCTGTCCCTGAGCTTGCGACGAACATCGAGAAGGTTTGTTCACGGTCTGCTCGGATGTGACATATACTGATGCACGCTTGTCCCACAGGGTGTCTCTTTCATCGGCTCGTCCAAGCTGTAATCATAAAATAAAGAAGTACATCTATGTTCTGTACTGTTGTACATTTCGAAACCATGTAGCCTAAACAAGAGGCGTTGTACAAGCAAATAGATCCAACACCTCAGCTGGTCGCTACCAGTTTGTCTGTACCACGTGAACCTAGAATCGGGCAGCTTGACATTCACTGTATCAACTTACGCCTTCCAAGTCCTTGGTGTCCTCGCAGCCTTGGTAACTGGCAGATGAATCGATGACGGATGTGGGATAGGTGAGACTGAATACATTGATACAAGCCTCTAAAGCTACATGGATATCTGCGACAGTATTTGCATACTAGTAGGAGATGAAGAGAAACTCGCACGACGGAGAAAATCAGTCGATGTCTACTAGCACACCTCGCTGGATCGAGCCCCAGCCTACATCCAGACGACGATCAGTCAAATTTGAGCAAGCAGTTCAACATACACCACATACCGACTAGTCGCCAATGGGTGTCTATACGACGCGAGAGAGCGACCTTTTCGCCAACGGTCGTGCAAGCGGGAGTGGCAAGCTGGATCTTTGCGAGATCCGCCTTTGTACTGATCACTCGCCCGCCGATAGACGTGGAGCCGATGTTGATTAAAAGGAGTTCTCCCTTGACGAGTTTTGAGACTTTCGTCTGCTTCTTGTCCTCCATCTTCACTCCAAGAAGTCGACGGAGTAGGAACAAGCTGATTTCAATCTCTGGAAACATCGCTGTTAGTATATGCAGCAAGCAAGTTACAAAAAAAGCCCAACCTGAGTAGACATCTGGTAGCTTCCCAACCGCCCCAAGCACTTGACCGACAAGACGATCCGCACGGCAGAGCGTAGGGTCAATTCGAGTGCCGACACCAATGAGACCACCGGGGACAGCAAATTGAAGTTGGTTGCTTTCTGCGTGCAGCGAGACAATCCTACTGAAGATAGACTGACATTTGTGTTTGCCCTGCGCGTCTTTGCTGACGATTCCGGGACGAATCTCAATTTCTTGGCCGAGTCGCAACGTGCCAGTCAGAATGGAGCCTCCAGCGACACCACCCTTCAATTCGTCAACCTCCGCACCGGGTTTGTTGACATCAAATGAACGGATGACAATCAGCTTCGGTTCGGAAGTGAAGTCTCGGATGGGAATGGGGATGCGTTTTACGATGTATTCGTTCACAGCGTCGATATTGTATTTTAGCTGAGCGGAAATTGGCACGATGGGTGACGACTCGGCGACGGTTCCTGTAGACGATTGATTAGCTAAGCTTTTGATAGGACTCGCTATATCGCCGCGCACCCTTTACAAAGGCAGATATGCTCTTTTGATGTTCAAGCGCCTGCGCCTCCTTGATCAAATCCACCTTGTTTTGCAGAATGATGATGTTCTCCAGCTTCATGATTTCCACAGCGGCCAAGTGCTCGGATGTCTGAGGTTGAGGGCAGGTTTCGTTACCAGCAATGAGAAGCAATGCGGCGTCCATGACCGCTGCGCCGTTCAACATGGTAGCCATGAGAATATCATGTCCGGGACAGTCGACGAAGGAGACATGACGGATGAGCTTCATCTTGGATCCACATCCTGGCCTCTCGCAAGGTGGATTGTCTTCTTTGTCCGATCGATACGAACGATAGCAACCTGGTCGAGGACATGCTTCATTTTCACATTTATAGATCTAACTAGATTTGAAGCGCAAACCGTGGACTGCACAAGTCTGCAACGCACCTTCGCGTTGGCATAACCAAGCTTAATCGTGATGTTCCTCACCAGCTCGTTCTTGAATCGAACGGTTGTCACCCCTGATATTGCCTTCACCACAGTCGACTTTCCGTGTGCGACATGTCCAATCGTACCTTTAAGCGTTCGTTAGCCAAAGTTCGAGCTGTACCTGACTATAAACTCTCTCACCCAAGTTGATTGTAGCCTGTTCCATCGCAAAAACATACCAGTAAGTCCAGCATAGTTTCGTTAGCAAGCAGTACACACCTGTTTTGATATGACCTCAGGCGAGAGAGGAGTCAATGTTGAGGGATCGATATCGACTTTAGGCACCGCTTCAACGGCATCCTCGTCTTCAGACTCTGAATCAGAGCCCTCGTGTGTTTTCTGTCGTGTCTCGTCGCCAGGCATTGCGTAAAGGTCGTCGTAAAGTGCAGGTCGAGTCTTTATCGAAGCTTCAAGTTTCAATTATTCCTGATCCATAATTCGCGTCACAGTCACACGTTACCTCAATGCAATGTGACTCATGAGCGTTTATGGAACTATACTGTTGTAGAACCAGCTTTGCAAATTTATTTGCATCGAGCGTATTGAAAACAGTGTGGGCACATGAGTGTTGGCCCAAAAATTACGATTTTTTATTTATCTCCTAGAAGACCATCTCATGTATGATCTCCGGAGGTTTGGAGGATGAGAAATCGTGTAATACGACGAGCGGAACGTTGCCGTCGTCGAGAGTCAGGTTTTGCAAAAGCGTACCCGTTTTGAGTCACAAATTGATGATATTGTCACACCGCAAATTCAATCACCGCTCGGCTTGTCACGAAGCGCCCTTGTAAAGAGGTTGAGTCGAAGTAGACGAAGCTACATTTACATCGCGTGAGAGACGAACGTAGCTAGAAAATTATACGAGTATGTACAGCAAAGGAGTGAATTTATATACAAATCAAAAGAGTGGCTATTATTTTACAAGCACAGTCGAGTCTGCGTCATTGGTCGCCATGTATATTACACTAATCGGAGTTTGAACCCCTTGTCACTCTGCTTGCGCCTTTTGTCACGACAATTCAGAATTTTCCCCTCTCAAGCTCACTCGCATCTCTGACAATAAGTTGAAGCTTATGGACATGAAGCGGTGGTGTAGGCGAGGTAGATTCCAGGTTTTTGTGCTCACCGCTCGCTGGGATCTTTGGGATCTTGTCAGATATGGTCAGATATGCGTGCACAAGACGGCCGAAAACACACCGGTAACACTCGGTAGCCTGCATCCCTCCCTCGAGTATGACAAAAAGTACATGTATATATTGGTTGAGGAAAACTCTATATAATACATCTTTTACCGGTACAAAAAACAAGGTGTGATCGAGGCTGGATGTTAAGACCGACTATCGTCAAGGGACAAGTTGTCAGGTCAGACCCCCTTGGTGTAGCTACACTCAAGGTCTGATGATGGTCTAGGCCGCGCGGTCGCTGTCAAGCACAATGGCAGACAGATGATGGTTCGATAGAAGGAATATTGATATGAAGTGGATAGACTGAGGTTCTAGCCCCACGTCTAGTGACTATTTATACATGTTGACCTAACTACTTTTGGACCAGTCCGAGGTAGTGGTAGCGAGTCGGAGAAACAGAAAGGAAGAACAATACACAGAGAACAGCCACTGCTCTGAAAAACCAATAAGAGAAAAGACCGACAAGGTGTGGAAACAAGGAACAATAGAAAGATGAAACATGAGGCAGAGATCAATAGAGAAGGGGTTGAACCCGAAACAGGGGATAGACGGAGTTGGATCCGAAACAGGGGATAGACGGGGTTGGACCCGATGGAGTGGTAACAGAGATATGGAAAGGCTGAGGGTTGCACCAAGGCAATGGTAACCAATCGGAGTTAAGTCCGAGGTTTGAATGGACATAAGGACACAACTGATGACATAATAGTCCGTGTTGAACGGAGGCGAGTTGGGTTAGGGGATGATGGAGGAAGGACAAGTTGGATTGTCAAGGCAATGGTAAAGAAGATAGCTAGTTATCAAGATAGTCGAAGAAGTAAAGAAAAATAATAGGGTGTGAAGACCGTTCGTAACATTACCTCCCCTTTAAGACTCGTTGTTTGCGAGTGTCGCATCGTCGTCACTGAGTGGAGTCAGAGGTGAGGGAGGAGACTCCGGTGTGGTATCATTGTCTTCAACGAGGGCAGGCACTGTCCTCAGTCTGGTCAATGGAGCATTGGCAGGAGTGGGAGCTGGTGGTCTTGGAGGTGGTGTGGGAGTAGGGGGAGTCATACGACGTCCTTGACGAGGGCGTTCGACCTGCGGCTCATTCTCGGTTCTGGATCGAGAGAGAGGAGGACGCGGGACTCGGTAGTGATGAGTGTTGGCCCGGGCATTGATAGATGCTGCCTCGCGCCGTATGACTGTAGTGCGAAGACGAAGATCCCAATCCCTTCGAAGTTGCTCCAGTCGTGCCAACCATTCCCATAAGATGAGATCGAAGCGAGACCGCGGTACTCGTTGGTCCTGTGAGGCGACGAGCTGTTGAACCATTCGTTCGGTGGCAGCTAACTCAAGAGGGAGACGTGCAGTGGGGATAGTCCTAGCACGGAGAAATTCTCGATCTCGTACTGCCCGTAGCCATGGCCCTTCACAGTCCAGTTCATCTGCTCGGTTGCCAAAGACAGAAGGAAGTTGTCGATGGAAGACCATGAGAAACGTCTGGGTGATACCCTGAATGGTAGCATTGGCCCAGTCAGGTCGATCTCCGGGCATGGTGGTGTATTCAACAATTGGCGAGGGTGTAAACGTGCGAGCGTGGTTGATGGGGTCAGGAATGTCGAACCATTGGTCGATAAAGCCATCATGGTCGGGGTGCTCCCAGACGAGCCGCAAATGCGCCATTCGACAGAAGGCCCTACGACATCTGGGACTCCGATACGTACGGTGATACGCCCGGAAATGGCTGGACGTGCAACAGGCCCAAAGGCGAGCACATTCACATGGACTAGCAGCAGCCCTTGGTTCTGGCAAGACTGGTATTGCGTCGCCTCACTTTGCTTTGCTTTCCATTGCATCGCTTCGCCTTGCTTTGCTTGGCACCGCTTCATTTCGCCTTGCTTCGCATTGGGTCGCTTTGCTTCCCTTCGCTTTGCGTCCCCTCGCCTTGCATTCCCTTCGCGTTGCCTCGCGTCACGTCGCATTATCTCGCGTTGCCTCGCCTTGCATTGCATTGCATTCCCTCCGCTTCGCTTCGCCTCGCGCCGCCTTGCCTTGCATGTTGCTTCGCGTCGCGTCGCGCCGCCTTGCTTCGCCTTGCTTCGCCTTGCTTCGCCTTGCTTCGCCTTGCTTCGCCTTGCTTCGCCTTGCTTCGCCTTGCTTCGCCTTGCTTCGCCTTGCTTCGCCTTGCTTCGCCTTGCTTCGCCTTGCTTCGCCTTGCTTCGCCTTGCTTCGCCTTGCTTCGCCTTGCTTCGCCTTGCTTCGCCTTGCTTCGCCTTGCTTCGCCTTGCTTCGCCTTGCTTCGCCTTGCTTCGCCTTGCTTCGCCTTGCTTCGCCTTGCTTCGCCTTGCTTCGCCTTGCTTCGCCTTGCTTCGCCTTGCTTCGCCTTGCTTCGCCTCGCGTTATCTCGCGCTGCCTCGCGTTGCCTTGCATTGCATTCCCTCCGCTTCGTTTCGCCTCGCGCCGCCTCGCATTGCCTCGCCTTGCATGTTGCTTCGCGTCGCGTCGCGCCGCCTTGCTTCGCCTCGCGTTATCTCGCGCTGCCTCGCAATTGCCTCGCTTCTCCTCCACTTTGCTTGGCCTCGCGTTGCCTTGCATTGCCTCGCTTCGCATTGCCTCGCGTCGCATCGTGCCGCCTTGCTTTGCCTCGTGCCGCCTCGCGTTGCATCGTGCCGCCTTGCTTTGCCTCGCGCCGCCTCGCGTTGCATTCCCTCTGCTTTGGTTCGCATGGCTTTGCATTGCATGGCTTCACTTGCCGCATATTGCATCCTTGTAGTCCCTCGCACTCAAGCTCATAGCTGTTGGAACCCCCTGGCCCCCTTTTCCACTCCCTCGGATTCCGCAGCCTGTTCTCTTTGCAGAGCGGCTAAAGGCAGTGCCCCATCGCTCCTGTAACATGTTTCGCGTTTGTCCCTCGTTTCATCGCGCGATGCCCCTTTCCTTGCCTTGCTCTCGCATGGCTTCAATTTGCTATAGCCCCTATTGCCTTTTACTTATATACGCTGTGTCTGTACTTTGCTTAGCTTAGAATACGGCACCCCCGCGGTTTTCCCCTCAAAGTTGCCCCTGCCACTTTTCCCTTGCTTCTTGAGCAACTCCGCAGTGCGTATCTCTCACCCTGCGCCACTTTCTCCTTCATTGCGACCCCCTTTTTGTGTTCCTACTGCGTTTATTTCACTGCGTTACTTACTGCGCTGCGTTTCTCCTTCACTGCGACCCCCTTTTACAGCCGCCCCTTCTCCTTCTCAAGGCTACTGAGTCTTACTGCGTTCTCCTTCACTGCGACCCCCTTTTACAGCCGCCCCTTCTCTTTCTCAAGGCTACTGAGTTTTAGACTGCGTTTATTCTGTGATCCCATTGCGTTTCCTACTGTGTTTGCCATGGCGTTTTGCGTTATCCTCTTGCAATGAGCCAGCGCAGTCCTTTCTCTCGCACTTTACCACACCACTTCCTCTCCCCCCTCTTGTGTATCGCATGCCAATTGCACCCCTTTCTTCACCACTGCGTTGCCCCTAGCTCTATCACTTTTATACCACTTTCTTTTGCAACACTTAAGTTCTATTGCCTCTTTGCATTGCATTGCCTTGCTTGGTTTTACTTTACACCTTTCTACCCGGAACTTTTCCCAGCTACCCAAACAAACCACAGCGCTTTTGGCCTCGCACTCTGAGCCCTGCAAATGCATCACCGCTCGCCCGAGTCTAGGTGCAGCCTAGGACTCTTGGACCCACTCGCAACCTACATTCACGCATACCCTCAACCCCTACTTACACATGTAATCGCCTCTCGCGAGGTCAGGTGTGTTTGTGCCCGGTCCCTTTGTGTCCGGGGGGTATGTTAGTGTCTCATTTTGTGTGAAGTCTCCTGTGTTGATCTGGATGGTGTAGACCTTGTCATCTTCATACGCCTCCATGACATGTCGAAATAACTCCATGATGACTGCCATAGACGAGAATAAAAGGTTGGGGAAATGTGCAGCACTACCAGGTGCATCATTGGCGGTAGGAGAACTGTTGAAAGTGGAAAGGCAAGCATAGTTGTAAAGAAAATGAATGAAGGCACTGCCGTGGCCAAAAGAGAAGTTGGGGTATGAAAGAAAAGGGGTTTGGAAAGACATAGGAAAGGATGGATCAATCAGATGGTATAGGAAGGGTGTAGTTTTTTGGCCGACAATTGACAGTTCGTTGGAAGTGGTACTCGATTAGGGCGTCCTGTTGGTGGGGGTCAAGGGAGGCCCAGAACGAGTTTATATGATGTTGCTCGTGATCCCGATTGATCTGGTCCAACTGATCATGGTTTTCCACCAACAACATGATGGTGTCACGAGAAAACTCTGTTGTGACTCGGGTATATTGGAAGGCCAAGACGGGGAGAGAAAAAACAATGGCGAAGGCGAAATAGATTGGCAGCTGGGCCGGAATGCCCTGCCAGCCAAGGAAGAACGCAGGAACAAGGAAGGAGAACAGGGCGAGGAAAAAGGCAAGGTAAAAGAACATGTTTAGTCCCAACTTGGAATGTGGGAGCCGGCGTTGGAACGATCCTTTATATAGTGAGAACTATGTTCGAGTGTTCTCTGTTGGTCGGGGAGAACAACGGTGACGTGGTAGTAGATGATGAGGATGGAGAATACGAGGGCATCAGATGCAGCGATAGCAAGGGCAGTAATGTCAGCGGCTGTGCTCATGCTTGATTTCTTTGCTTTGTTTTCCGCGAAACTCGGTCCTTATATACTGCACTAGGGTATTTCTTATGAAACTCCGCTATAGCTTCTGTGGCGTTCTCCATATCTTGAGGTCGAGTCCATGAGTTCTCCGAGTCTCCATACCCAGTCCACTTTACCAAGTATTCGAGTTTCCCTTGCCTGTTATGTCGACTATGGAGTATTGCCTCAACTTTGTATTCTTCTTCATCATTGATGATTTCTGGGGGTGGTTTGTTGTATGCTGGTCCGTACTCCGGTGTTTCTATAAACAGGGTGAGAAGTCCGGCATGGAACACAGGGTGGATCTTCCAGTCCGATGGTAGTCGGAGTTTATAGGTGATTGGTCCCAGTACTTCGGTTATT
>JABYQR010000579.1:0-18392 GCA_022592445.1 Cytidiella melzeri | reverse complement strand
ACGGTAATATAGTGGCTTGTATAGTACGTGCTACGGTAATATAGTGGCTTGTATAGTACGTGCTACGGTAATATAGTGGCTTGTATAGTACGTGGGACAGTCTGAAGTATCGATATCTGTAGTGATTTTTCAGCCGTGCGAAACACTGTGGTCTCAGGTGTATGCACCGTCGCATACAACAAACTTCCACTGGGTGTCCTCACCATGCTACAGTCTCTTTGATGGTTGTCAGCCACGCTACTGTAAGCATTATGCAGAACTATACGCTAAATGAGAAGACTATACAGGGTATAGCAATTGCTTTATTACCTGACGTTCACAACGCGAATCCCGACTTCATGAATCCAAGTATCCTACCGCTCTCGCCTCAACTGATATTGCACAGGACGTGCGAGGCAAGCTCTCTGTATCATAACCGACATTGAAGACCTACATGATGTATTCTCGAGTCGATGAACACAGCGAAACACTACAAGGACTGTTGGCTCTTCGCCTTCCCTCGTCTCCACTACATAGGGACAACAATCTTACTGCTTTGGCCACAAAATTACCACATTTAGATACATTGAGGTTAGGGTTAGACCCATTTGCAAGCAAAGAATAGTGCGCAAATCAATTGTCATTCAAAACAAAAAAACCAACATATAGGCATAGGGACAGACACAACAACAGCAAAACTACAACTGAAGACAAGAGATCGGCATAGGGAATAACAAAGTCAGCGCGTGCACTATCCCATCCTCCTTCGCGCGAGCGTAAACACTTTCAGCAATAGGGCGTGTTGAATACCCCTGCCAAACAGCACCCGGGATCCCGATGACATGAGGGCCAGCAACCAGCCTTACACCTCATCAGCACTGCGGCCATTGAACTATACGCCACCTGCCACTCACCATGACGAATATACACCGGGTTCCAATCCTCGAAAGACCACAATATAGCGCCTGCAAACACCATCTTCACCGAACAGATAAGGATAGACACAAGGGCGCACGATCGCCAAACGCTCATGCACACGTCTATCTGGACCTGGCCCTCGACGAGGTAAGCGACAATAGGTAACGTCAGTCAGGATGTTATCCCAAGCCACCAGCGCATCGTCCTCGTCCTCGAACACCTCAACTACGGCCATAGGACAATCACGCCAGTGCAGCTCAGCAGAAGATCTACGGATGTTTGAGACATTATGTTCGGCACAACAAAGGTACCACTCACCTTGAGAAATATACACCCGGTGACCAACCCCAGGACACAACATAGATCTCCGGCGTAAGGGACACTAGAGATATGCAACGATTAATCCCCGAATAAGCGATGCGAGGACTGACTAACCATCAATACCTGAGCTGGACGACGGCGAAACTGCCACAGGTGAACCAACGGGACCCATAGCGGAGACAGGACATAAATTGTTGAGGAAGGGAAACGAGGGAGACGGCGATGGGGAAGCAGAAGACAACGACGACGAGACTACGGATGACAACGACGCAGACAGAGATGACAACGGAGGGGACACATTGATATCGGGGACAGAAGGTGAACAACGGAGGGAATGGGGAAGAGAGTGCGAAGGAGAATGAGGGGGAGAGTGAGTGGGAGAGCGGGGGAGAGACGGTTGGGGAGTCCTGAGGTTAGAAGGGGTATATATAAGGAGGGGACGGACAGAACCGGGTCGCGAAGGAGACGGCTAGATGAACGCCCGTGCATAGTTTTCGCCGATTGCGTGCTTGGTGATCGGCGCGGCGATGATGCCGCCCCGGCGGCATCCTGAGGCACGGGGAAATGTGATCGATAGAAGAGATTGTTGGAGGAAGCGGTGGGTCCAGATGTATGGTGTGTGAGACTTGATGGGGGAGTATGTGATGAGCTAGCCGCGCTTAAAGGCGGCGATGGTGAAGAATGGGTGTCGCGTAAGTTTGAGGGTGCAGCGCGGCGTGAGGCCGCCGTATACGTGTGTGAGGCAGCCGAAGCTGGAGATGGCGATGCAGAGCTCAATAGTTCGTGGGCTAGCTCAGCCTCGGATAGCGGCATTGGTGACAATATAAAGTCTTTTCCGTCTACCTGCACACCCGCGGACTGGAGTTGCACTGTCTGGATACCGTGTGATAGCCATGAGATACCACTTAAAGTGGTAGCAGATGGGCGGCGCCGAGAGGTCGGCGTTGGTGAAGAGTCAGGCACGCGAGGCGGCGTTGTGGGAGATGACGGCAAACGCGATGGCGAAGGGGTCTCAGCTGCTCGTCGTGGATAATACAATCGATAATCAGAAAAAAATACTAGGGTAAATGCGTCCACGTACCTCTGGGTCGTTGGATGGGCTCCATGTCCCATGGATACAACGTGAGCGTCATGCTATCGTCAGCCCACTTGCTCACATCGCCGACTGATTCCCACTCGTCGTCCGAGTCATCAGAGTCATCTGATGGGGTATGCACGGTAGTCCTACGACAGGACATATAAGCACGAAGAGAAAGAGAAAAAAGAGAGAGAAAGAAGTAAGGAGACAAGAGGCATGAGGAGGAGGAAGGGTGGGCGACGGTACATCAAAGATATCGCTCAGCGGAGTTATACTGAGTTTGATTACGAAGATCACGCGTTCGGTTCGTTTTGACATTCGTGTAGCTTTTCAGCGTGTCGGATCACCGCGAGGCAAACGCGAGGCAATAGCTGGATACTTAACAGCTAGCGTACACGTCGACTGAAGATCTTCACTCCTCTTTCTCCATCATGGATGCTGCGCACAACGTTGAACGTGTTGCAATACAAGAATCACCGGCGTCGAGCGTTCACTCTGACAGTGAGTCAATCAGTCCGACGCAGTATGCGCCGCATATTGATCTTGAATTAGGCGAGCCTGAGAACGTAGCTATTAAAGAGGAACGTCTAAAGGCGAAGGTTATCGCTCTCAAGGCTGCTATCGCTGGTATCGACGATGAGCTTCTCGCGCTGCAGGAGCATATAGTTGAACTTATTGTCAAACATAATTTTACCGACAATGAGTTGGAGACAGCGGAGCAGAGTGTTCTCTGGGAGCAGGAGATGCCGGGCGGAGAACCAGAGGAAGTGGAGGCTCGGCAACAGCGAGTAGCCTCATTCGCTGCTGAGCTCGGCCGCCTGGATGCCGCCATCGCAACAGTGCATGCGCGGACAAACGGACTCGCTGTCACCCGCAACGATCTCACAGTGGCTAGGGAACGTGCAGTAGAGGACTTGGAGAACTGCCTGATGTCTTAGTTTTTTGTGGTATATCTTGAATAAATGGTCACAATGTCGGTGTTTTCGAGTTAATGCAGATTGATTGTAAAGTAAACAACGACAAGAGAGTACGCGGCAGGGAACGAGCAGAACATGTAACGACGAGAGCAGTACGATAGAGAGACAACGACAGCACGGGCGGAGCAGAACGGCGGCGGCGGGAATGTGCCCGATGAGGGATGTTAGAAGGATACGCGCCGTGAACTCACCGCTTTGCACGCTTGCGAGGCGAGCTGGTAGGCTGGGTGAGTGGGCGTTTACTGGTGCCGGGAATTGGCGCGCTTTCTGTGTCATGTTCGAGGACCCACGTCACGTCGTCGACGAGGGCAGACCACTCAGCAAGAATACTGTCCTGGCCTTGCTCGAAGATTGCGTTGCCCACCCACAACAGACCACAAAGAATTAAGAATATGCCGTTTTTACCTGGCCTGATCAAACTAGACCAGTCGGACGGCGATGTACCAGCCGGTCGACCACTCTTGTCGCTGCCTCGTACGGCTGGCTGAATAGATTGCCACCACTGGGACAGCTTCTCCAAGAACATGGAGTGGCTTTGAATACGAGGACCAGCTGCGGGGCGGCCGTGCTTGAACCACTCAGCGATCTCGTCCGGGCGGCCATCGCCGGGCAAGATATTACCCCTTGGGTCGTCGAAGCCGGCTTTTGCTTGCTGACGAATGAAATGAGACACGCACGCCGTCCATGGTGCGTTGAACACGGCTTCTACGACTGGCTTGTATGCGCTCTGCAGCTTGTCGGGGCAGTCCGAGCCTGTGAGCGCGACGATAGGTGACTGCGGCTGTGCATCGCTGTTAGAAGGCAGCGATGACGAAGCATGGATGCTCGCATCTGCACCTACACGGGAAGGGGAAGCTGGCAGCCGTGGGGCCACTTGAGACGCTGGTGGTGTACGAGATGCACCCGATGGTTCAGGCAGCATGGTTTCTGTCGGCGTTACGGCGGGAGCCTGTGTCGAGGGTGGTGTTGGCGTTGTGGCCAAAATCTGTGTTGCGGGTGGTGGCGACGGGGGAGGAGAATTCCGTAGAAGCGGCAGCGGTTCGACAGGTGGTACGTCAGCGGCGGGCGATGTCGATCTCGAGGGCGCTGGCTGCTGGAAGGTGCCGGTTTGTTCCCCAGGCACGGCTGGAGCGCTCGATGGGACCGGCCTCGGATTGTCTAGCTCGCCTTCAGCGTTGGCGGCAGCAGATGGACTAGGTTCCCTCAACGGCGTGCTGGGAGATAGAGCTCGACGACGACGCTCGTCCTCGGAGTAAACAGCAGATGCGAAGGTGACCATTGAGGTCTCAACGGATTTGAATCCCTCAGGGTCAAACTCAGGCCACTGTCGAGGAAACGCCTGAGGCGTCTCGCCGCAATGAAAGCTGCATGGGTGTAAGTGTAAAGCACGCGGCCATAAAACGGATACGCACCTTCGCATACCGATACGGCCCTGTTGAGACGGGATTGGGCCAGCGATCAGGATTGAAACCACCATGCCTGTGCGCTCAGCCAGTCCCTCAGCGATGGCTTTCACAAATGGTGCGGCATTGATGATACATCTGGCCTGGATCAGCTCAGGTCTTGATGGTAGACGGTATAGACGTACTGTTCAAAATCCAAGGCCGTCTCTGGTGCATCAGTATTGGCCTGGGACTCCTTGAGCCGCTGCTGATAGTCGGCCTCCGCGAGCTCTCTGATACGTGCTTTCACTTCAGGACTCTCATTGTCCCAGAATTCTTTGACTACCTTCTGCCGGATTGCGAGGCGCGATGGTTTGTTGTCACTGTTCACCGCAGCCGCGACAGCCTCTTCATACTGCTGATCAAACGTTTCGCGCATCTTTGACTCGTAGTGTATGGTCTGGTAGAAGTGGTAATCGGCCACACGTCGCACTTGATCAACGGATTGCTTGGTCATCTTGCGAAACAAAACGTTTGCCTCCTCCTTCATCGCGGAATTTGTAACTTTGCGATAGCGGTGGTAATACCACATGCACAACTTCTATAACGATATGTGAATTGGCAAGACAGGTGGCAGCTGTGGACTTACAGTTCGAACTTTCGCATAATATGCTACCTTTGCTGCCGCCTCGTCTTCCGAAAGTCCAGTCGTTCCCGGAACCTTTTCACCAGCAACCGGCGCCACGTCCATGATATCGTCTTCAGGAGGATCCTGCTCGAGAGGTAGATCGTAGCCATAGCGAAGTATCCAAGCTGTGGTCATCGTGTCATAAAATTTTGTCGCCTTTCCACTCGCTGTAGCGTCATCCCAGTCGGTTTTGAAACTCTCGAGCCATGCTGCTTTACCGCTGGGGACCCAGCTCTTGCGACCACGGGGTTTTGAAGATTTCTGCTTTGCCATCCGGAGAACAAGGGCGAGAGCAGCAAGGATGCGAGGCGGGACAGCGCCGACGTGGCAGTGGCAGAACGAGCGGTAAAAGACGCTCGTGTGCAATCCCGGCGCATAAGCGCTGAGTGCGGATGAGGGACAAGCGCTCCGCGGGGAGCGTTCACACCGTACTCATCCCGCCTCCCGCTCTCGTAGCGGATAACAGTGTGACATCAGCTTATAGAATGGATATATTAGGGTTATCCGTAGTCAAAATTTGAATGTGGTGCGTATTTGAGAAAATAGATCCATTGCCGCCCAGGTTTGATGGCTACCTACCTATTGTGGGTATGGACCGGCTGCTATATGGAAGGAAAACAGGAATATAATGCTACTAGAGGCTTTTAATAATGCCTGCTGTACTATTAGGTCCATGGTTTTCTTCAATCCTTCCTCTAGTCTACTAGTATATATATATAAAACCAGTACAAGGTCTGGTGTCGTACGTTCTCAATCGGATCCCTGTCTTTATCACCGCTTTACAGATACTACTCTCACTTTGATTGGCACGCACGTCGACGACTGCCTTGTGGCGTCATCCGATCTCCAAACTGCCACCGATCTCAAAAACGACCTACGGAAGTATTTTGACATCACCGACCTCGGAGAAGCCGCACTCTACGTCGGAATACAAATCACGCGTCATCGTGATCAGGGTACGATCAACCTCACTCAGACAAGATACGCTGACAGTATACTTTCGCGTTTCGGCATGGAATCTTGCAACCCCGTGTCCACACCTCTGGATGCAAACGTTGCACTTTCACCTGCCTCCACCGACGAAGAACTCGATACCGACTTCCCATACCAGGCTGTCGTTGGGTCACTCATGTATTCTGCTGTCGGCACTCGTCCCGACATCGCATTCGCCGTACAAACGCTCAGCCAGTTCAACAGTGCTCACACTTCGACTCACTGCACTGCCGCCAAACACGTCCTCCGTTACCTCAAGGGAACCCGAGAGCTTGGACTCACGTTCAACAATTCATCCGACTTTATCGTCACAGGTTTCAGCGACGCAGACTGGGGCCAAAGCCGTCTCGATCGCCGATCCATCTCGGGATATGTTTTCACGCTCGGAGGAGGGATGGTTAGTTGGAGTTCGAAGAAGCAGAGCACGGTCGCTCTATCTACCATGGAAGCTGAGTATGTCGCGCTCGCTCACGCCACTAAAGAAGCCGTCTGGTTTAGGACCCTTCTCGAGGAACTAGGGTTTTCCTCGAACGGACCCACTATCATCGCCACCGACAACCTTGCTGCGATTTCGTTTGCTCAAGACCATCAATTCCATGCTCGCTCAAAACATATCGATATTCGCCATCATTTTGTACGCGAACGCGTCCTCGACGGTTCCATCAAAGTCCCTCACTGCAGTTCCGAAGACAATCGCGCCGACATGCTTACAAAGCCGCTGCCTCGTATTAAACACCAAGAGCAACTCGCGCTCAACAATCTCGCCACTCGTTGAGGGGGAGTGTTGTTCTATAAGGTGTTCCGAGCCATCACAAATTGATTCCGAATCACAGCTTCGTCATTCTGCTTTTCGTTCCGTCCTATACACGCGATCCGCCAGGTTCCTTCATTCTCCTTTACCTATCCAGTTATCCGCTTCTTCCATTATATATTTTAGTATATCCCTTCCTCCTCATACATTCCGAGTACCCGCTCTATCATGTCATAATTCCTCTTCCATTTTATTACTACATTAGTTATTTCCGCTATCTCTAAAAACTACATAAACTCATGTATATTCGTTACTATTTTATTATCCACTTTACTCGCTATCGTTCGTGTGCGCTCGCATCCCCTCGCAAAACAAGACGTTGACAGACGCAACGTCCATCATTCTTGTAGGTGTTCTCTGCTCACGTTTGTTGATATCCAAAGTGGCATGTACGAGCATGCAGAGTCAACAGCTTGATGTTGTGTTGCCCAGTAATGCATAATAGTATTGTAGCTGGGGAAATCAGCCCGCCTTTGTTTGCGCCTATTTGGTCGACGCGACTCTGTCAGGAGTTGGACGCGTCGCGTCGCGCTCTTTTTGTACCACCGCCACAGTGCACACACCGTGAGCTGAAACAACGATGCCAGCCAAACGTCGTGCGGCCGCGGTCGAAAGCGACTCTGAAGTCGGCGGCTCTCAATCCTCGAAGCGTGCCCGAAACGCAGAGGAGAGCGCCGTTGAGACTAACGAGGCCTCTCAAGCTAATCGTAATGCACGAGGGAGGAAGGCAGCGGCTAGTGAGCCTATAGACCTCGATGAAGACGACGAGTACATACAGCAAGATGCTCCAGACGAGGACGAAGAGAAGCGGTTCGAGCAAGAGCATGAGGATGCCATTCGCGCGAAGGTGATGGGAGGACGCAAAGGCCAAGGAGTGAGTAATGCAACTTCACGCGAAGAGGTGCTCGTAGTGACTTGAATGCCATAGAATATTGCGGAGATGGGCATCATTGAGAAGCTCGAAATGTTCAACTTCATGTGCCACAAGTATCTTGTTTTCACGTTTGGCCCTCAAATAAACTTCATCATCGGTGCGTTACGCGCTGCTAAGATTGTGCACGCCTGACTGACTTCTAATCTAGGTCACAACGGCAGTACGTTGTTGAATGACCGACGGGCACAGATACTGAATTGAAGGTTTGCTAGGCGGTAAGAGCGCGGTGCTCTCTGCTTTGACCGTCGCTCTTGGTGGTAAAGCTACAATAACTGGCCGGGGCTCAGGTTTGAAGTCTTTCATCAAAGAGGGCGAAGAGTAAGCACAATTACATGTCTCTAGACAAGTGTTGCTGAACTAATTTTACAGAGCCTCCGAAGTCATGGTCACAATCAAGAACCAAGGAGAAGATGCCTACAAACCCAATATCTATGGCGAGAGCATCATCATCCAGCGTCGCTTTAGCCGGACAGGTAGCTCGTCATACAGGATCATGTCCAAGACAAAGAAAGTCATCTCGACGAAGCGAGAGGAATTGTCGAACATCTGCGACCACATGAACATCCAAGTTGACAACCCGATGAACATTCTTACCCAGGACTCCGCCAGGTGAGTGAATGCAAACTCCAATCTTACGTGCAATCCTGAATCCACGTTGTAAGGCAATTCCTGTCCGCATCACAGCCCACCGATAAATACAAGGTGTGTCGTTGCCTTATATCGTCGCCAGCCGATGACAACCGCTGATGGATATCGGCAGTTCTTCCTCAGGGGGACCCAGCTGAGCCAGCTTAGCGAAGAGTATTCGACGTGCATGGAGAACATCGTTCAGACGCAGAAAGTTTTGAAGAGCAAATCGGAGGTTATTCCTGACCTTGAGGACGCTCTTCGCGATGCCACTCAGCGCTTCAAGGAGGCTGATAAGGCACGTCAGCAGAAACATAAGGCGGACGAATTGAAGAAAGAGCTCGCGTGGGCTCATGTCGCAGTGAAGAAGGAGGTCAGTTCGTGGCATGGCCATGCGTTGATCCGGCGAAATTAATGGTAAACCACAGGAATACATGGGGAAATTAGATGAAGTCGAGAAAGAGAAGAAACGCGTCAAGAAGGTTCTGTCCAGTCTTGAAGATGCCGAGGTAAGTGTCGCGATACAAAGCAAGCAAATCTCACGAATTGAGCGAAATTTCCATTTGCAGATCAAGCAAGCGGAAGCAGAGAAGGTCGTCACAGAGCTTGAGGAACAGAACGGCAACTTGGGCAATCTGGAGCCCATTGAACAGCGAAAAAGAGAAATACAGGAAGAATTGAAGAAGAATCGTGCTCAACTCAACGCCTACAAGGTGAGCCCGACTCTACGAACTTGGGTTGCTTACAGTAACCCACGGTAACTGCAGAACGACGAGCGTGGCATGAATGATGACATGGCCAGGCAAAATGGAATGATTGCGTCCCTGACACAGCAGATCGCTGACGAGGCCAAACGCTTGGAGAATTACACTCAGGGAAAACAGGATGAGGCTTTGCGCAAGCTGGACCAGGCTACGGAAGCTTGCAAAGCTGCGGAGGTTGAGCTCGCAAGTATGATTAAGGAACGAGATCGGCTAGTGGCAGAGCAAGAAGCGGCGAAATCCAGTGGCCACGGATTTGAGCAAGAACTCAACGGGATTAAGTCGCGGATTGACGACGCCAGAGGCCAGCTCCAGCTAATGGACCAGAGAGAGCGCAACAAGCTGGCGCCATTCGGTACAAACCTGGACAAGGTGCTCGCTGAGATCCCCAAATTGCGATGGCATGGCCAGCCACCTGTTGGCCCCCTCGGTCAATTTGTAAAGGTTCGGGATTCACGATGGGCCCCTCTTCTCCGCGTTCGACTTGGCAATGGAATGGGAATGTTTGCTGTCACGGATCCCAGAGATCGCGCGCAGTTGGACGGGCTGCTGAAACGCCACGGAAAGTAAGCCGCAGCTCTCCTGCATGAAAATCCAGAAGAAGTACATACTCACCATATACTTCTCGTAGCGCCAAACCCAACATTGTCATTGCTGAAGTGGACTTGTTCGATTACTCTCAAGGTGAACCGTCTGCTGAGTTCACTACCGCGCTACGTATCATAGAGGTATGTCGAGTCGTGTTTGACGCAAGCCTTGGAATGGTACTCAAAGTCCAATAAAGGTCTCAGATGAATACGTTTTGCGTGTTCTCATTAACAGCTTCAATATCGAATTGATGATAGTGGCAGAGACTCGTGCTGACGCAGATCGACAGCTGCAAAGGCTCGGAGAAGGTACTGCTTGGACTGCTGATTCGTATACCGTCCGACGCTTCATGTGAGTGGCGCACTACATCTGCAAAGTGATGGCACTGAATTTGTGTAGCGAGGGAGGTGGACAGTCAAGCTTAGCACAGCCACTTCGTCCTGGTGACCCGAGGCATCAGCTTTTCACTGGTGATGATCTCTCAGGTCAACGACAGTGAGCACTTCGATCAGCTTCTATCCGTAGTTAGACTGTAACCGGTCGAATGTTCTCAGGCTGTATCAGGAACAGCTACGAGAAGCCGAAGCTAACTATCAACGTACGCAGGGGCGAGTGACTGAGCAGCAGCAGATTCACAGGCGTTGTGGCCAAGCGCTTGCTGCGTTGAAGGCAAGTGCGTGCTCATGTGTGCAGACTTGTGCTAAGTGGAAAACGACTCCAGACCCGATACAATCACGCAGAACAGCGTCTCAGGGAGCTCAAGACCGTGCGAGATAATCTCCAGGATGAGGTCAACCAAGAGCTACCTGTCAGCATACAGACTCTTCAGGAGGCACTCAAGGTAACTTGCGACGTGGCCTCGGTAATCCTTGTTTTAACTCCGACTGCTGCAGGACGCGGAAGAAAACAAGGCATCGGTGATGGCCCAGTTTAAAGAGCTTTCTGAGAAGAAGGCCAAGTGCGACAAGGAGCAGCACCCCTTGATGAAAGAATTGCAGGAACTCAAGACTCAAATCGCTGGCTACGAAGAAAACCGAGCTACACTCCATGTAAGATCTCCACGGTATGTGCATAGATTGGCTGCTGAGGATTCTGTTAGAATGCTATCGAGCAAGCGTCGCTCGATCGCATGAAAGCCCAGGCAAATGTTCTACATTACAGGAGGAAGCTCGTAGAAGAGGATGCCAAAATTGCGGTCTTACAGGAGACTGCGGATCATCTCGAGAAGGAGTTCGAGGTACGGTGATCGGTGATCACCATCTCTTCCTGTAGCCGATCTCTGACATTCACCGTCGTCAGTCGTGGACTACCAAAGCAGAGGCCTACTGCGAGCAATGGCCGGAACCGCGGAAGGTCGCTGAAGTCGAGAAGAGTCTTGCATCCATTCAGCGAGCCCTGCAAGAACGCGAGAATCGGTGCGTGATGGTTGAAGGCTCATAACTGAAGCTGACCATCTCGCAGACAAGGTGCTACCGTAGAGCAGATGGCTGCCGAAGTCAATAAAAAGCAGGCCGCTCTCGAAAGTGCCAAGAAGGATTTCAAATTAATGTCTCAGCTTAACAAAGTATGCCATGTCGATGCTCACTGCAACAGGCTTGACTTACGTGCCACTCTACTAGTCTTTGAGGAAGTCTATCAGAGTCCGACTCACACGTTGGCATGAATTCCGTCGCCACATCGCATTGCGCTGCAAGATCTACTTTGGCTATCATTTGTCGAACCGTGGATACTATGGCAAGGTGCTCTTTGACCATATTGCAGGCTCTCTGATGCTAAAGGCAAGACGCCCGACTGTACGAGAACTATAGTTTTG
The DNA here is from genome assembly GCA_022592445.1 of Cytidiella melzeri. NCBI lineage: Eukaryota > Fungi > Basidiomycota > Agaricomycetes > Polyporales > Irpicaceae > Cytidiella > Cytidiella melzeri. The sequence goes on along the minus strand of JABYQR010000579.1, from coordinate 6,522 downwards.
ACGATCTTCTGCAGGTGCAAACCGATGACCAGCTGGGTACTCAGGCAGGCAAGAAAGAGAAAGACCCTAATGCGCTCAGCGGTGGTGAGAAGTCCTTCTCCACCATCTGTCTTTTGCTGTCTCTTTGGGAGTCTATCGGCTGTCCAATTCGTTGCCTAGGTATGCCTCGTCGCCTAGAATTCTGTCATGGGGTGCTGAGCCTACTATAGACGAGTTCGACGTGTTCATGGATGCTGTCAACCGTCGCATCAGCATGAAAATGATGGTAAGCTCACGCTCTTCTCGACGTCGTTACGCTCTTTTTGACGTCGTGGAAATGCTTCCAGATTGACACTGCAAACGCGTCCGACAGAAGGCAATACATACTGATCACGCCGCAGGACATGACGAACGTCCACATTGGCAACACCGTCCGCGTGCACCGCATGACAGACCCCGAAAGAGGCCAAAACACCTTGGCGTTTTAAATTCTCAGCGTGATACCTGCTGTTACCTTACGATGTACATAACCTTGACGTATCCTATTAACGCGACTAGTTCTCTTCTTTCCGAATCATTCCAACCATGTAGTAAAGGAGCAACACGTGCAGCCAAAGAGGTCACCTCCAAGTAATATGTAGCACAACGCGTTTGCGTCGCGTTGAGGCGTTTGGTAGTGTGTGCGCCTCCGGGAGACTTGCTTTGATCGTGACAGTCATGGTCATCGCCTTGGGCACTTCAAGAACGGCGTGCAAATTTGTCTCATACTGCTCACGGGCTACCCAGCTACTTCCACGTCAGGCGTCTTCACGTACACGACCACTGGCAGTCAACCAATTCTCACGAAGGCCCTTCCCAGGCGTAACGCACCTGTGAATCTTCACCTCGTTCCACCCGCTCAGCTCTCAGCTCTCGCAATGGCGGCGTCACTCAAGCTAGAAAGCGTATTTGATCTCAATGGACGCATCGCTGTAGTGACTGGAGGCGGCACTGGGATCGGATGGATGATCGCACAAGGTCTCGCGGCCAACGGCGCAAAAGGTACGTACGTACGTAGGACGGTGCGACCTTCAATACCGAGGGGAGGTTCTGATCAGAGGTTTTATGTAGTGTACATTACCGGACGTCGTAAGGATGTGCTGGAAAAGGCCATCGCGTCCTTTGAGAGGCAGGATGGCTGTGGCGATATCTTCCCGTGAGTCAGAATGTTCATGCGCTCATGACCAGCCGTGCGATGGGGTTTAGGTTTGAGGTCTCAATGTTGTTTTCAGGCTGGAAATGGATGTGACCAACCGCGAGAGTATTTCCTCAGTCAAGAAAGAGCTTCAAGCGAAGGAAGGCAAGCTGCACATCTTGGTCAACAAGTACGTCCCGTTTTCGCGCAGGACAATATGATACCACAAAGCATATTGAAACGCCAGCCGGACACAACCTTAGTGCAGGTCAGACCGGACCCTTATCGAGGTTCTTCAACGATACCGCTGCTCCCGAACACCAATCTGCCGAGACTCTCGGTGAAGCACTCTTTCAGAACGAATCCTTTGAGGAATGGGCCCAACTCTACAGCATCAACTCTTCCTCTATTTTCTTCGTGACTACTGCCCTCCTCGGACTCCTAGCTAAGGGCAGCGAAGACAAGAAGCATTACGCGTCGTGCGTCGTCAACATCTCGAGTATCAGCGGACACATGAAGCTTGCGCAAAATCACGTATGTCATCATTATGTTCTTACAATCTCCCTCCACCAAGAAAAATGCCTCCCATACGTACATATCTTTAAATCATTCTGCGCTCTGACCACGCCTATCACCAATTTCCCTCCCAGTTCGCCTACAACAGCTCAAAAGCAGCAGCAGCCCACCTCACAAAGATGATGGCCACCGAGTTCGCGCTGAAGAACGTCCCGGTGCGAGTGTGCGGAATAGCGCCTGGCGTTTACGAATCCGAAATGACAGCGGCGCGTCTGTCTCTTGGGCCCAACCAGACAAACGCAGTCGGCCTTGGGATTCAGCCTGTTCCTGCTGACAGGCCCGGAACGTGAGTGTCCCAGTTGACAGCACTTGCTCCGGTCTGGAGGAGCTTGGTTTTGGCCCCTTCGTTTCGTTGACTGCTTTTCTTTTTTCGAATGCAGGGCACAAGAGATGGTGGGGACTGTGGTGTACCTAGTCTCCCCCGCGGGCTGTTACACGAATGGCCAAGAGATCGTGGTGGACGGAGGGTACCTCTGTGTCAACCCTTCGACCGTGTAATAAAAGCATTACGACAAGAAAGTGCATGTAAAAATAATGTTGTATTGCTACAATGGCATAACGCTACAAACGGGGGCATGTGCGTAGTCAGTACGAAGTGCTGTAAGATACAGACGATAAGATGAGCTCTTCATATAATAGATTGTCATGCGAGAACAAACGGCAAAGGGACACGTTATATCCTATTGAGATCACCTTGCTTTCCTCCAAGTCCAGGTAAACACTCCACTGTTCATACCCACAAATCCGCTGCTCCCACCCTTCTGCTTCAGGGAATAACTATCCGGGAGTACTCTCACCCTCACCCCAAATCTCTGCGCGCGCTCGACGACATCGTCACGGACGGCCTCGCAATCTCGGACCCATATCTCCTTAACCCACATTATCCCCCCACTCAACATCCCCCTGATCACATCGATAAGACCGTTCCCGTGCAGAGACCCGCCGACGACTTCCAACACCCTCAGAGGCGTATGGTCCACTCGCGACATACCGTCTCGATTGTGCAACACGCGGTACCTCCCCCTGCACACCTCTCCCACTCCCCACAAAAACACGTCATCCACGCTGGCAGAATGCAACTTTAGTTTTTCCAACCGGGGAACGTGCTGGGCTAGGATGTCGCGCACAAAGGACAGGCGACACCACGCGTGCTTGATTTCGAGACGTGTGAGGCTGGGAAGACGAGGGAGGGCGCGCTGGAACTTGCGGGTGCGAGAGAAGAAGGGGGTGGTGTGGGGAGAGAAGGGGTAGTCGTGAATGGTGCGGGGAGTTGTTGATAAAGGCACGGAAGACGACAAGGTCAACTTGCGCAACCACGGGTAGTGGAACCGTGCGACGAGCGCAATCAGCGCGGAGGGTATATCTGCGCCTTCGACGTGTATCGTCAGTGCTTGCAGATGATTAAAATGAACGCGCTCTTTGGCGGGAAGCGGACTCCCGTAAAGACGCATCATCTTGCGCGTGTGAGTCGGGAAAGCCAATCGAAGTTCTTGCAGCCGAGAGCATACGCGCAGCATTCGAAATATTTCGATTTCGGCGTCCTGCCCGCGAGTGAATCCATGGTGAGTATAATCCAAAAACGTGACGTTCGCAAATAGTGAAGGAAGCCACGTCAGACGGATGCCATTAAGAGTGGCAGATCGAAGCAAAGGTGCATGACCATTAAATAGAGTGTATTCCTTGGTGTCGTCATTATTGGGATGTACCAACGATAGGCGTTCGAGGCGAGGTGCTTGCACTTTCGGTCCGAAGCCGCAGCAGTCCGAGAGAGTCGCGTTCCATAAGTAGGGGGCATAATGTTGGAAGTCAATCGTGAGAGACCGCCAACGATTGAGATAGGGGGATACCAAATGCATGTACAACTGCGCCGTCTGCGCGTCGAGATAATGTCGACCGAGACGAGGGGTTATCGGCAGGGCCTCGGGTAGAATCTCGACGTCGAGCGCACACGCCCGGGCGCGGGCAATTCGTTCCGACCACATTCGAAGTCGCGAGTCAAGACTTATGCGCCGCCATAAAGCCGGAGTGTGGAGAGCCAAGTAACGCCAGTGTCGGCAGACGTGCGAGACTACCATGGGCAGCATTGGTTCGTCCTCTGCTCCCATAACAAACACCTGGGCCAATAACTCGACGGGTAAACGTGTGATAGGATGTGGTCTGTAGTACTCTTCATTGCGACGGCGATCTAACGCGGGCGAAAACTCAGCAGTAAGAGACAGCCTGCACGTCTTCAGTTTTCCTGGTTACTCACTAAATCGACGAACTGAACTGTAGGGATCATCATCATCTAACCTGTATCACCAGAGGGGGTGAGCTGCGATGAGAAAAGTCGGCCTAAGGGAAGCCACTCACTGTGCATCACAGCTGTACATTGACTTCACGACATCAACCAACGATCGCGAGGGGGTCAAAGGCTTCCGTCGCGACCGCCTGAGTGTGAAGGGCATGCTTGGAGACAGCAGAGGGAAAAAACAGACCATAGGCAGAAAGTCCTTGTTCTTATAAGTGTGCTGTGCCCCTAAGCCACGGTCGAGCCATCCGCTGTCATTCTTGCATTACCCAGGCAGCAGCTGGACGGTGAAACAGAGGGAAGCAGAACATAAAAGAATGGCCACCGGTATTGTGAACGCGCTCTAAACTCCCGGAGACAAAGGAGGACCGTTCGAGCGACACTGCCCTCTGTACTGTGGCCGCTCGATCAACGGCGCTGCACTTGCTCTGCACTCAACGGAAGCGTATGACTGCTATCCCGCGCTCCGAGACCATACAGATGCCTCTGTCACCCTGCTTCAAATACGTACTGCGCAACACTCGCAGTGTACGAGCTGAAAGACATCCAGTAGCGAGTGGAAGCAAGCTGCAGCGCTCACAGAGTAGATGAGTGCACAAAGAAAGCCGAGTCACGCACTAAAGCAGTGCCTGCGGTCGGAGTGCTATTATGTGCCACTCGGCCATGACCATGCTGTGTGAGTGCAGTCTCGGTGGTGTTCTTGTCCCGCATGCGAGTGTCCTGCGAAAGCTCGTGGTGTATGTGTTGTACCAAGTATGTAGTACAGAGGAAATAAATAGATTCGGATCTGGGTATTGGACGCCCAAGCTTGGGCAATCGTTACGGATGTCGGCAGCCACTCGAGGAAATCCCTGGTGCTCAGCTTATAACTGCCTCAAACGCAATGGCAGTGAACCACAGGCTGAGTGAAACTTGTTCAAACATGAAATGTGCATATTGATTTGAACTCGCACATCATGATGCCATGTTTGAGGCTTTAGTATGACGTTATTTATGGGTATTTATTCGAAGTCGCGAACGTCACAATATTGTGATTTTTCATGTCACAATCATGCTTTCGATCGTTTTTTTTTATTTAATCAGATATATTCAGCGCGGCGTGGCCAGAGCGCGTACAACTTATACAAGTTTGTAAAAATGTGTGACACCTAGTAGGCGTAGCTGCGGAGACTCTACGAGTAGATGTACGTTGGGTGGTACCGGCGGGATAGTGTTGCAGAGAACAGGAGACTAAGTACCTTTGGCCTTGCCTTTGCGCCTGTTGGCAGGCGCGGCTTTAGGGTTACGGGGTTGGTGGTCGCAAATCCAGCTGGAGTCGCGGCGGTGAAGATAGAAGGGGCATGAAACCGAGTCAGCACGGTGTGCTGAAGTACAGTTGAAGCAGTACTCGGTAGTACCGTGTAGTGTATCTGAATGATGGCGCTCATCGTGCAAACCCGCACACTTGGCGCAGCGAAGGATGGACGAACGACAAAGGCCAGCAGGGTGGCCCCACCATTGACAGATGGTGCAGCGAGGTACCAGCGGGCGCGTATTAGAGACTTTGACTGGCTTCTGAAAGCCTGTTCCAATCACTGGCGCCGAGAGGAGGCGTCTGAGTGCAGTATGCTTTGCGTCGTCGATAAAGTCAATGTATAAAACACCAAAGGTAGGAGAATTTTTTGGAGCAGCTTTTGATCGTTACACTCACAAACACACGATCAAAAAACAAGAAACCACTCATCAAACTCGGGCACTACATCAGCGCTTAATACACCACTGCTTTCCTCAATTGGCAAGTTCGGTCTCCCACGCTCCTCTTCAACATGCAGGAAGGACTTCTAAGACACAATTCTTTACATAGCTGTAGAATAAGAGGATTGAACAATTACTGTAAATGTCTTCTCCTACTATGTGATGTTTGATCTGTGCAGCAACAGCCCTAACCTGCTATAAAGCACTTGGAGATCAGTAAAGCAATCAATTCCAGTAGCTCCATGGCTCCAGTGACAGTCAAATTGCTGCATCAGTATACCACTGTACATTACAGGTGGCTCAATTGTGTACTGGGGGAATTCAGCCGCACAGTGAGCTTGCAAAGCCTTGTAACTACCAAGAGGGACCCGCCGCTCAGGCGGCTCAACTTCCATATTTGGTCTCCCATCAAAACTTGCGCAAATAGACGCGTGATGATGAGGACTGCGGACTCGTTTCACAAAAGTGAAACCGTGACCACGTCACAAATCCTCGTTCACGCCCTCGTTCCGCCCATTGTGACCGTGCAAACGAGTGGTTTCTGGATAAAAACCCAAAAATAACTTCATACTTTAGCCACGTGTGTCACTGCCTTGACCTGGACATTACCGTAGCATACGTGTCCACGGCACAACATATAAGTGTTTTGAGAATCAATTTCGACTACCTACCCGACGCCATGTCATAGCCTTCACCCGGTATGCATATCAACCCCCCTTTGCTACCCATCCCCTTCGTACTTCACTCACACCAGGTATTTTGTTGTCTT
>JABYQR010000578.1:0-18486 GCA_022592445.1 Cytidiella melzeri | reverse complement strand
CCACCGGCAAGTACGGAAGTTGTTCCACAACTTTCCGTAATCCCGGGGTCCTCTTCTTCCGTTTAGGCTCAGCTGTTCTCTTAGCTGCAACCTCCTTCGCTTCCTCAACCCTTTCTCTGGGTTTACATGTATCAGGACATCCATCCATCCTGATGATACCTTCGTACCAATCAATGGTGGGATTGTGATACCGCAACCAATCAATTCCTATGATCACGTCTTCTGGCCCAATATCAGTGACCGTGAAAATGGTCCTTTCCTCGTGGTCTCCTATCCTCATATTGAGAATGGCAACCTCATCAATAGCCCCGTCTCGATTTGGGGTCCCGTCTATGTTGTACACCGGAATGGGTTGTTTCAACTTCCGGGTCCTAATACGATGCTCTCGAACAAACCGTTTATGAATGAATAGTGTCGAGGCTCCACTATCAATCATAGCTGCGACTTCTTTAGATCTCCGCACTCCTGAGACTGTGATAGGTACGTGAAAATGTTCGGATTCAGAACCAGTCTCTAGTACATCAGATGCGAGTATGGAAAATCTATTAGTACATGGTAAACGTGGGGCGCGTGCTTGCGCAGCTCGAATCACGGCCCGAATCAAAAACCCTCCTCAAGTCTCTTCTTGAGGTCGGCGTTCTCCGCCCTTAACTTCTCCAGTTCTCCTAGCACGGCTTTGAGTGTTACTTCCGACACTCCCGACGAGCTCGACGCTTCTTCCCTCTCAGGCTTCTTTTCTTCGGCCCGAGAAGAAGATACCTCTCCAGTGGTAGCAGCCACACGAGTCCCTCGAGGTGGTGGGCGTGGGACTGCCGGTTTGGTGCACGTGCGTGCGATGTGACTGGGGTCGGTGGTAATCTCTTGACAGTTGTAACACCGCCGACCTTGTTGCATTTTGGAGGCATCGACCTCCATGGGAACTGGACCGTTGGAAGGACGGGGAACCGGAGTAAACCTGGGCTGAGACTGGGTGGGTCTCGACGTAGTTGACGGGGGAACAGACGGAGTTTTCTTTTCCGTTGTCTCCCTGATGCGGGCGTATGCGGCTGCCATTTTCAGGGACCTATCAATCCAGCCTTGGTAATTGGCTGGAGGTGCTTCGGCCGTTGCCAGCCGCCCGTAGATGTATTCAGGGAGACCCTTTATGAACCGGATCTCCTTGTCTTTGTCGCTCAACCCGTTGATGCGACCCACGTATGACTGGAAGTCAGTGACGTATGTGCCGACATCCCGCGCGTTCTTTTCCTTCTTTTCAGCTCCACAGAGCTTCTCCAGTTCGCGAATGGCAGTATCCTCGGGCGTTGCATCGCCAAAGTACTTTTTGAGTTCAGTTTTGAACTTAGCCCACGTATCAAGATTGGCCGGCAGATCACCGTTGTGGTCAGCCATGTGATCTGTGACTGGTATTGCCCATTGGGCAGCTTTCTCCGACAGACGGTAGATGGCCGTCAGGACCTTGGTTTTCTCGTCCGTGATACTGGCAGTCACCCAGTAAGCCTCGCACTGGGACAGAAAACGTTCCAGGTCACGACCATGTTCGCCCTTGTATCTGTCGGGCTTGGAATCATTGTTGTTGACCGTAACCTGCGGTCTGGGCATTGCTTGCGCGACTGCAGCTACAATGGCTGCAACCAGGGCGGGATCAACCGCGGGTGTTGTCATTGTGGTGGGAGTGGGGGAAACGGTTTCAGGAGTAGTGATGGGGTCAGGAATAATGGGGGTAACGTCTGGTGGAGTCGGTGGGTTTTCCGGTACAATTAAACTGGTATCGACTTCGACTTCTTCAGGAACTCCGACAATCAACGGTATCTGACTGTTATCGCAGGCTACGTATCCACGGTATCGTTGTCCTTCTCTGAAATGACGGGATACTACAAACTTTTGATTTCGATTTGGACACGGTTGTTGTTCGCAGATTTCAATATACGCGTGGTCCTCTTCGTTATCGTGACAATCCTGAAGATCGTCGGGATCGAAGACGTGGAAACGGTTATCGCACTCAATGATTGCTATCTACTACAAAGGAAGTTTTTCAAAGTATCCTCCGTCCGCTACAAAAGCAACTCGACTCGTAACCTCCGTCAACCTCTTGCGCAATTGCGTGAAGTTGATCTGTCCCACTGATTGCAAGCCCCAGTTCAGTGCTTTGAGCTGGGCAGGCGTGCGCGTGGAGAGTACTTCCTCCGTGTGTTCTGTGAGGTACAGAAGTTTGTCGTTGAGTAACAGGACTGATCTAACTTGTGAGTCGTTGCGGTCGCGAGTGAGTTCGATCAGGATCTTGAGGCGTCTGGTAGTGGCCTCGATCTTCGGCTTGAGGATGCCGACTTGGTCCTTGATGGAAAACTTGTGGAAATCGAGCGTCACAGGTTTTTGTGCGTCTGGGCGAGGTGGCGGGGGTGCCTGGGAGACGCGGTCCTTGAGAGACGGTTTCTCAATTCGCTCCGCGAGGGTTTGTGCGCGTTCTGTGCGTGCACGTTCCTTGATGGACTCGTTGTCACGAGCAAACTTTTCGTGGTCGAAAGCAGGAAGCCTGGTGCCCAGGGGATGGTAGTGAGGGCGGCGTGAGACGTAGGATACGATGGCTTCAAGATCCTTTTCTGTGTAGGGGCGAGGACGTCCTTGCTCGCGTAGTTCTCGACGAGCCTCAAAGAAGGACTCGGGTATGCGGCGACGAATGCGTACGTCCTTGGGCACTATAACCACGAAATGAGATGTAGGATCAAAGGTTCGGGCCAATACAACGTACTGGTAAACCGGGGGGACTAAACTTTTATAAACTTTGGGGAAAGGGAATTTATGCGGTTGCGCGACGTCCAGGCGAGCGTACGGAGATTCTACCTAATGTCAAGAACACAACCAAACTCTTATGAAGAGCGAAGAAGTGACGACGGGGGAGGAACGACGAGCGAACTCGCGTGGACGATGACAACAGGGGTGATGATGATGAAAGGGGGAGAGACGACGACGAGGGAGCAGCTAACGATGAGCTAAAGACCAGGATATATTAGCAAAGTGATGAGACTTGTACAAGGTGAACGTCACCTAAAGACCAGGAGGTAGAATCTGAGGTCTTTAGGGAGCTACAGGGTGGGTTTATATACATCTCAGACAAGGACCCCTGGTACCGGGTCTGTACTCCTAACACTGCTGTGGGAACGTATGGTGTGCTATGGTGCGATGTTCTACAATGTTCCACAATGTTCCAGCACCTTCTATGATCATGTGACCGGTCTGTCACATGCACTTGATCACATGCAGTAGCCATGTACCATCGATAAGATAAGATAAGGAAATTGAAAAGATAGGATAACGAAAATAAAAGGAAAAGAAAGGAAAAAGTGTGCATGGTCGTGACAACATGGTATCTCGAGTTCAATGAGAGGTGTACTCAGCTCGGTTGCAACAGGTGTCAATTGAATTGGAGCTTACATGTCCATTGAATAGATGATGAAACATCAATGTCCGCAACATTTGTAGACAATATCTTACTTGCCTCCTCTTCAGAGGTAGAATTGGACCTTGTCACAAAACAACTCAGTTCAATTTTCACTATCACTGATAATGGGGACACAGAATGGCTGCTTGCCTGCAATATCACTTGAGACCAAAGTTGACAAACTCTCCTGCTATCCCAAGAAGCCTACATCTAGTCAATTCTTTGCATGTTCAACATGGAACATTGCAACTCTGTCACTACACCTCTCCCTCCTCACGTAACACTCTTGACTGAAGATTGCCCAAAGACCAACAAAGAACAAAATTGCGTAAAGGCTCTACCCTACTGTGCAGTAGTTGGAAAGGCCATGTACCTTGTGACCACATGTCAACCTGATATTGCTTTCACTGTTTGTGAACTGGCGAAGTACATGTCTGACTATGGTGAGAAACACTGGGTAGCAGCAAAACACCTTCTTCGATACTTACAAGGTACAAGGTCTATGGGCTTATGGCTAGGACATAGAGACCATCCCTATCCAATCTTCTGTGGTTTTATGGATTTGGATTGGGGTTCATCCGAACATAGGAAGTCCATCTCTGGATATGTGATGATGGTAGGAAACTCACCAGTCTTATGGAGCTCAAAACAGCAGGCAGTTGTGGCTCTGTCATCATGCAAAGCCAAATATTTGGCTTGCACCCATGCAGCTTGCCAGATACTCTTCCTCAGACATCTACCTGAAGAACTTGGGTTCCCACAATGGTATGCTATGACGCTATTCTGCGACAACAACAGAACAGTCACTTGCACCCACAATCCTCACGGTCACATGCACATGAAGCATATTGACATGTGAATCCACTTTATCAGGGACTGTGTCAACAAGAAGTTGATTGATGTACATTGTGTACCAGGAAAAGAGAATCCGGCAGATATATTCACAAAGTCCTTGCCGCAGATTCTACATGGACAAGCCATAACACTACTGGGACTGGATGCAGGTCAAGGGGGGGGGGGTGTTAGATGGTGACCCAACAGAGTAGTCGGAATAGGAAAGAGGGCGTGAAGTAGGAGGGACTCATACAGAGGGGCCATTGGAAACAGCCAAGAGGAGGATTATTGATGGAAGAATTGGTACAGTGTCCTTCATTTGTAACCAATGCTGTACCAGGTATGCCTGTATTTGTATTGTATTGTATTGTCCATTTGCATTAATTTGTGACCAACACTATACCAGAATAACAGTGTTACCTCTTGTCCACATCTAGGTGCAGCCTAGGACTCTTGGACCCATTTGCAACATACATTCACGCATACCCTCAACCCCTACTTACACATGTAATTGTCTCTCGCGAGGTCTGGTGTGTTTGTGCCTGGTTACTTTGTGTCCAGGGTGTGTGTCAGTGTGTCAGTGTTTTGTGCCACATGCCATGCCTGTGTTATAGCGTGAAGAACCTGTGTTGTATTTAAGTGTTGTGGATGGCCCGACTAGCCCTTATTTTTTGCATTTTACCTCTATTTTTTACCTTTGAAACCAGCTTGAAACCCGGTTGCAACCTAGCTTGCTACCCTCTCTGCACAAACCCCTTGCACATTTATTAAGTGCCCGTATCACGTGGCTTAGATGCTCTACATGGTCACGTTACTTGCTGCTACGTCACACAGACACATGACTCTGCTTATGTAAGACCACATGGCTACAACCACATGGCTCAGTCCATAGCTAGGGTTTGACGTCATAGATACTGTTCACATAGACTCCTATTGTTCTTTCACTATTCTTCTCTTTATGGTAGAGTGTTCTCACAGATGTGGGAATGGAATACAATAAATGGTCTCCTTTTAGATAGATTCTCTCACGAGTAGAGGTCTTGGCAGAGTCCAGACAATAGCTAAAGTTCTCCTTTAGGTAGTTCTATTGTTCTTCGTTCACACAGCTTCTTGCAAAGCCTGCCCTTAGCATGGTCTGTGTGCAGGTCCCTGAAGTCTATATATACTGCTGCATGTACGCTCCTAGCCCCCCATCTCAACCTCTTGGTCTTTATTGGGATAGCTACCTGAATAAGGTTTATGTTACGAACGGTCTTCACACCCTATTATTTTTCTTTACTTCTTCAATTATCTTCATAACTAGCTATTTTCTTTACCATTGCCTTGACGATCCAACTCGTCCTTCCTCCATCACCCCCTAACCCACCTCGCCTCCGTTCAACACGGACTATTATGTCATCAGTTTGTCCTCATGTCCATTCAAACCTCGGACTTAACTCCGATTCGTTACCATTGCCTTGGTGCAACCCTCGGCCTTTCCATACCTCCGTTACCACTCCATCGGGTCCAACCCTGTCTATCCCCTGTTCCGGGTTCAACCCCTTCTCTATTGATATCTGCCTCATGTTTCTTCTTTCTATTGTTCCTTGTTTCCGCACCTTGACGGTCTTTTCTCTCATTGGCTTTCCAGAGCAGTGGCTGTTCTCTGTGTATTGTTCTTCCTTTCTGTTTCTCCAATTCGCTACCACTACCTCGGACTGGTCCAAAAGTAGTTAGGTCAACATGTATAAATAGCCGCTAGACATGGGGCTAGAACCTCAGTCTATCCACTTCGTATCAATATTCCTTCTATCGAACCATCATCTGTCTGCCACTGTGCTTGACAGCGACCGCGCAGCCTAGACCATCATCAGACCTTGAGTATAGCTACACCAAGGGGTTCTGACCTGACAACTTGTCCCTAGACAATAGTCGGTCTTAACAGTTTATAGTTGGTGAGAGCATTGTGCTACACGCCTGCCACCACCTCATTGTCGTCTTCCACATTGTGTCTCTAGTTGCTGTGTCAAGCTCTGTCTCTGTGACATTAAGCATGACAAAAATGTGTTGTCAAAGCGAGATTGTATCGCTGATTATCGGACATCAGATCTATGGACAATGTAGATTAGATATGTAGATAGATAAGATCAGATAGTACATAGCATGTGATTCCACCATCCTTATGGTCACACACGATGCGATACTTGCACCATATGGCATCGTGTTCCAGTAGTTTCCATGACTGAATAGCAGAAGTACCATGAGGCTGCTGCATGACTCATATTTCATATACCAAATGTATTGAGCTTACTAAAGGCTCAGTCAGCACCATTCAGTTATGTAGGATGCTCAGTCATCACTTACATTCTCTATTCAGTAGTATTAGCAAGCAGGACTGTGCATTACCAATCATTACTCATAGGATTACCAATCCTTACCAATCCTTACTCATATGACATTACTGTAGCATTAGTAATCTAGTTACAGACATGTATAAATACAGCTCTCAGAGAGCAGAGAAATAACAAGAGACTTACTCCCAGAGTTAGTTGACTCTCCTAGTCATCCCCTACACTCGTAACTTTCAAACATGTGTCTTGTCTGTGCATGAAAGATTATACATGTGTCAATGTTGTATATGTTCTCTGTCCTGTGCATGTATTAAAATTACAAAAAATAAAGCCTACATTGTATGGAGGTGCAACATTTTAAGGTTGCTGAGCATTATTACGCCTTCGGGAACTGCCGCGCCACGAAGGTTCTGACGCCAGCTGCTCGACGAATAGGGCAATCAAGGGTTACATAACATCCACCTTCACCAACGACTGCACCGAAGCTACCAAAATGATTGTCGGAAATACGTGGGTCACTCCATTGCAAGGTGGGCGGCGTCGGGAACAAGAGTGAGAAGAAAGCCTGTACCTGCCTATTTGGGCGAACCCGTTCCCGCTCGCCGATCACATTCGTCGGGTCCTCTGAGCCTCAGAGGACCCGACGAATGTGATCGAGGGCGGGGGCAAGTATCGTGGGAAGTCTTCGCCCTGCTACCTAATTAGGCAATCCCGTCTTCCGCATCCCTTCAGCCCGATCGTCGCAACCTAAACCTCCCGCACACTGCCCGCCATGTATTCGTATGCCCTCCAGTAGGTCCTCGATTGATCTACTGATAGCCTCCGCTTTTTGCTTCCGTCACACCTCGCATAGACCATCCGCACTGTGTATCGTTGTTGTCTCCTCTAGGCCACAAAATGTATAAATACTCCCCATGTACGTCCCTAAATCTCCATCTTTCTATCCTCTCCACTACCACATTCAAGTGACAGGTTTCACTTGAATTCCCTTACTCTGCCAACTGCGTATTCTCCGCACTCCCGCTTCTCATAACATCTTTCGTTATGTCTCGCACCACCCAGATGATGAACTTCGCCGGTCGCGTCCTAGACTGCGGCCGGTTCCAGCTCCTCCAGGTGCTCGGCACCGGGGCTTACGGAGTCGTCTATCAGGCCCTTGACCTCAAGACCGCGTCGTCTGCTGGCAGCCCCGTTGAGGTGGCCATCAAAATCCTCGACAAGAGGTGTTTTGATGAGTCCGCCACTCAACGGGTCAGACGAGAGGTTGTCCTACATCACGTAGTCAGCGAACATCCCAACGTTGTCACGATGCGTCATGCATTCGAGGACACCATGTTCGTGTATATCGTGTTGAACTATTGCCCTGGTGGTGATTTGTTCGCACGTATATCAGACGACAAGATGTTCTTCAGGAATGACGAGATGACCAAGTCTGTCTTCCTGAAGATTTTGGACGCCGTGGCTTACTGCCACGAAAAGCGTGTCTTTCACCGTGACCTCAAGCCTGAGAACATCCTCTGTTCCAAGGATGGCTCTCAGGTGCACGTCACTGACTTTGGCCTGTGTACCAGTGGCCAAGTCAGTACGACGTGGGGGTGCGGCAGTGCGCCTTACATGAGTCCAGGTATGTTCAGTTCATTTTCTAACCTAAGTCGAATCTCGACGCTAACCTTACTTGTTCGCAGAATGTATTGGGAAGGAAGCTGGCTATTTGCCTTATTCCAATCTTACCAATGACATCTGGGCTCTGGGCGTTATTTTGGTCAACATGGTCACAAGTCGCTCTCCGTGGCAAAAAGCCATTACTTCGGACGAGTGCTTTTGTGATTTCTTGTTGAACGAGGACTACCTCATGGAGATGCTCCCGATCTCCAAAGAGGCGAATGTCCTGTTCCGCAAGATTTTCGTGTACGAGCCTAGCGAGCGCATCACCCTTGATGCGCTCCGCAAGGAGATTATTGCACTCCCGACGTTCTTCTTGAACGACGAGGAGCTCGCACGTGCCGGGGAGGTCGCACGTGAGGCCGCTGAGTACTGCGGCGTCCGTGTCGAACCAGTCAATGTTCCCCGTGTTGCACCGCGTCGCAATAGTCTACCGGCGGCACCTTTGCCCGATATGACCGATGCTAGCGAACCTAGCTCGGTTGTGTCGAGTGGAGGACCTGTGACGCCGGCCTCGTATCCTGTGCGACTTGGAGATGACGTCTCCTCGTACATGGGGTTGATCAAGGACGAAATTATGCCACCTGCGCCCCATATCAGGCAATTTGCCAGGGCGTTCGTAGTATAGTCTCGTCGCGTATGAGCTTGTACATCGCTAGCGTTGTCGGGCTCGTGTTCATTCCGCGCTAGTCGTGGATGGCACATTACCACCATTTGTCTATATTACGCAGGTCGTGATTAGACAAATATACCATTCTTTTGATTCCGAAGTTTTGCTCTGCGTGAACTTGTTGGATCGAGAGAGATTGTGTCAAGTCAAGAAGACATCAAATGAATCCAATTGCAAATATACTCCATCGCTACAGTCGATGACACTGTGATCACTGTGTTACGGGTTTAATTTCATCTGCAAACCACTCCCACAACTTCTTGCCCACTTCAGCGTCATATACTAGTGCCTGAGCCTTTCCGACTCGTGCCCAAGGTACCATGAACTTTTCACAAACTCAATTTTAGTTCTTTCGTCAGGAAAGATGCTTCGTTGTACTTACTTCTCCGTTGTACTGCAGTGCCTCGGGCATCGTCCCAGCATACAGTTGCGTTAACGCTCCCATAGGCTGAGGGTATAACAGTAACCAGCTCTGTTTCCGAGTTGAATATCAGTTGACAAGATTGATCAAAGTAAAGCGTGAAACTCACAGTGATCAAATGTCCAATCTTGGGCGAATGTCGGTACAGCGGTGTGTTGATGTTACCTATGGCACCCGTTACAGTTTTGACCTGACTGCGAGAATGCACCGATGTACTGGACCTACCTGGGTTAACTGAGATCGAGATGATACCTTGGTCACCGTATCTTCTGGCAACCTCCCGAGCTACAATAGCGTTACCCTACAACGAAGGAAACGCCATTGTCAAGTAACTGTTATTCAATATATCGACGGAGACATACTTACTAGCTTACTCTGGGCGTACTGTGTGAACGGCCACGCCTTTCGTCTCGCTGGCCCGTCTTTGAGAGTATTCCAGCGTATCTTGGCCACATACGACGATATGGAGGAGGTAGTTATGACGCGTGCGTGATTGTCCGGAGAGGACTCTTTGCCGCGCAACAAGGCAGGCATTAAGAGCTCGGTGAAATACCAGTGACCTAGTCCATTTGCCAGATGAGCGGGTCTTCTGCAGATGAGAAGGTTTTCTGGTATACCTAAAACGTTCGTGCCGAATACCATGTCATATCCGTCGACGGTAGTCTGCTCCATTGGACACATCATGACCCCACTGGTCCATATGTCGAAGTGAGCAGTTGCGAACGATATGGTACACAAAAGACGAGCCTACGCGTTGTTGAACAATAAGTGCAATTCTTGTTCTTTACTGAGCATAACGTGAGCTATCGCGAAGATAATTATAGAAAAATGCTTGTGGTACATACGTCATGAACTCTCCAGCGGACTTGCGTATGGACGCAAAACTTGCCAGGTCAAGCTCAAGGAATACGGGCGCATTGCCCGTCGAGTTTTTGAGTTCCTGCACTACAGGGTCTGCCGTCGTCTTGGATCTCCCAGCGACGTAGACTTTAGCATTACGCTTGAGAAGAGCCTAGTAATAACAGTCAGAACGCGGATTCCGAGTCCAGTTCTGCACCTTCTTCTTACCCGCGCGGTCTCTTTGCCTATCCCCGAGTAGCCGCCTGAGAATCTCAGTGTTAGCGAGCCAAAGAGACCTGCGTGGTTCTACTCAGCATTCTGACCTGTAATTATGCAGATACGTCCAGTCAAGTCTGGAATTTGCTCAACGCTGAAAGTTGCTTTTGGTGGAAAGCACTGGGAGAACAATTGGAGGAAAGCCTGTAGTCCGCAAAGTCAGAATATTTCTTCCGTTCTACATGAAACGGGCGTAGTAGAGACCATGATATCTGTTGCGGCGGAGATTGGTGAGAGTGTGGCACGTTGAAGAGGGGAGTAGAGGGTGTCGAACGTTGTTGAAGCAAGTTAAGTGATAGGAAGTAGTATTACCTAACTTAGTAATGTAGAGTGCGTAACGCCCGTCTGGCAGTCCATTTTCCGAGTCAGACCGCGCTCAACTACACTACAATCGGCTGGGAACATATGTAGTCTGCTCATTTGAACATCTTATTGAGAAAGATCGTCAAAACGGTCATGACGAAGGGTATCGCTATGTAGTGGTGCATAATGTACTGGCCGCGATTTGCGCAAAAGTATCATTTTCTTGAGTACAAACCCATTCTGACAGTGGGGACTGGCACTCGCTGTACAAGTTTTCCTGTCGACAGTCTGGCATATCCGGACTTACAGTAGGTCAAAGAAAAGATGCTCTGTCCTTCACTGGAGCGGCATTTCCCGAGAATACCACTGTGACCCGCTGGCAATTGCAGCATGAACTCACACCTACTGTATAACATGTTGTCCCCAAATGCGTCAATCTTCCCCCCCAGCTCAAGCTTCCGAAACATCATATTCGGACGTAGAGACTGCAATACAAGTGCATTTGATGAGCGCAAGCTGCTTGACGCTGGGAACTTTACAGGCCCATGACGATTACAATTAACGTACACCCAACGACCGAGAATGAGACAGAAGACGGAGAGTGAAGAGAGTGGAACGAGTGGTGAGTGTGGAAGCGAAAGCGAGTAGTGAGAGTGAACGGTGCGTCGTTCAGTCAGCATTCGTTCTTTTAGTATAACAGCGAGGACGATAGGCTGAGGGCTGCAGTGAACACTGACGACATACTCACGGACTACCAGCTCTGAACGAGTCCCTTCAAGGGAGCAAGGGAAATCCGAATATCTCGTCGTTGTGAGGCAGCTGATATGGAGCCTGGTTTGAGAATGTCACAAACCGGTTTGGTTTCCGTCAAGTTGACCGCATTGTTAGTGGAGGCCTGTCGTCGACTCGCTGAGGACCTGGGCCGAGCTTTGCTAACCGATGCTACGCTATGTGATGCTATGCTTCGCGTGTCCCCTCTCCACTCGATATATGCCAAAATGTATGTGAAGAACAATTCACCGCTGTTTTAGCGAGTGGGGCTGACCTGACATTAGCGTACGTCCATTCCTTGTCGTGGACGGCGATGACTGGCACTCGCTCGCAGTCGGTATCGATATACTGTTAGTGCTCCGACGTTTTGCGTGTTCCAGACTGTCAACGACTACCATTCTCCCCTGGAGTTCAAGTAGGAGTTAGGTTAGTGCCCTCCATACCAAGCTTCAACGCGCTGTATACCCGGCTGACTGTTCCTCATGCCTCCATCTTAGGCGAACGTCCAGTCATTCTTGATTTCCACTGTGTGTACATTCCCTGTCAATTGATTTGACAGTTGACACAGAGCGCTGGAATGGAAGGGAGAAAGAAAGCATGAACTGGACCGATCACGTCTTGTGTTGACCTCCGAGTTGTGGCGCGTCTCTCCAAACCTCCGAGTGTCATGCTTTTTAAGCTTGCGAGACCTCTATCTCAGTGGCCACCGGCGAATGTGTGCAACCGCGGTATGTGTGTCCCATTGTGACATACGCTGACCTCCTTTGCGGTATATAACACCAGCACCGATGCTCCCTCATCCCTCATTCCCCGCTCACACATCAGCAAGCTAGCTACATACAAAATGAACAAGCCCACACTCACGTCCGGCCGCTACCTCCTGCAAGACCTCAGCATGACGCGGTCGTTCATCACCACCGACGAAAGCTTCCTCACCGACACGACTGCAAAATACGAACCCGTCGTTGTCCTCCCTCCCGGTGTGCTCTCATCCACTGTAAGTCCCTCCGCCCCGTTCCCCCCTCTAAAAATCACCGTTCATTGATAATTATTTGTCGCCGTGTGTCAGTGGCAGATCGAGACATCCACAGACCCAGACGACATCAGGTATGGCAAGTACACCGTCAAAGTGCATGGCATGCCTGTCGTACAGTCCAACGACGGAAAGGTTGTTGCCTTTGGGAGCGGGGGTTTGTACAACCGGTGGAACATCGAGGCGCATCGTATTGGGACCGGAGAGTTCTGTTGGAGGCGAGTATTTATGCTTCATCACTATGCTGGAAGATGAAACTCACTGGATGTGGTTGTGTAGCATTGGCACACCTCCCGGACCTGAGGTCTTTTATTGGTCTGTGAGCCACAATCCTCAGGACTACGACGAGCATGGACATCGACGGGTGAGCTGGGATTCGTATCTTCTAGCGAGTTAGAGAGTCTGACGCACAATGGCGGCAGGTTGTATTGAAAGCAGTCCCGAAACCGACGTTGACACAGTTGTTTGTTTTGACGCCGTTAGAGAAGGAGACGGAGGTGACGACTACTAGGCAGAAATCTGCCGTGGATCCGGATGAGCTATAGATGTCCATGAGCGAGTAGTATTTGTGTGGTCCAGCTTGAACCGAAGTACAGTTGAACCGTCAAAATTCAACTAGCTTATTGAACGCAACGTCCATGACACACGAGTTCATAAGCCTCACCACAGATTGAATTACTTGCACTTGGCAACATTGCTATCAGATATCTATAGAAAAGAACCCTGCGTCGCTCTTCAGAGTGGTTACAAACTCGCATAAGTAACAAAAAAACCCGAGGTTTTCAGTAAGGCTTTATATGAATACGCTGTAACAGTCGTCGCGGCCGACGGGCCTTTGTTCACCGCACTGCAAATTGGCGTGAGCGCATACTTATCGATGTTGTACATAGCAGGTCATATTAACTGACGTTGCGCCAAGTCACCGGTACCACCTGGAGAGCATGTGTGTGTCGGATTTTGTGGTGAGCTAGTTTACTGCGGGTTGTGTGCTGGAGTATTAATAAGGATGCTGAGCGCATGCTTATCTGTACAACCGCCTTGCAGAGACCGTTGATTAAGGAGATGCTCGTTCGGCTTCAACGTCGGCATCCACAGGCACATATTAGAGCCTGCTAACAATCGCCACTGACAGCTCCAGTCACTGCTAGTCCCCTGAGAGCGAACAACGCACGACGTCAAAGTACTGTCGCCGGGAGTAGCGTTTGCGCGCCAGAGATTGCGTTGCTTGCCCGACTGGGATTCGAAGATGTTGTGCCTGAGGAAGCAGACGATCTGCGATTGAATGCGTTCACTCTTATCTCTCGAACTGCATATATCCTAGCTCGCCACTCCACAAAAGCCAAGTAAGTCTTTGAAAGTCCAGGACTACTCTGACTCCCGGGTGGAAAGTGCGGCGGCCTTTTGAACAAGTCGTCGGGTTTGGAGCCTCGCACTCTGCCGTGCTTTCCGAGCCTGAACATGTCTGCAGCTGCGGTGAGAATGTAACATGGTGATCATTGACGTGTGAGCCTGCATATATTTGCCAGGAACGACCTCGCCTACGCCACCAAGGAACGGGAACGGAGTCGGGCCCGATAGGATCTCGGTGAGGAATGGCTGGTTACACTTGCAGCAGACAATGTCACCGTGCCTTGCTCGAACGGATGGCAGAGGCGGGCGAAGAGGAGTGGTGTGTTGTTGGTTCTGTACCCAGAGAGATTCTCTTGGCAGGAGCTCCCAGCAGGTTCGGTCTGAATGCGCCCGATGATGGACTGTGATTGGCCGGATAAGAAATGATATCAGTTTGACAGTCGCATACATGGTTGCTCATATGTTGGGAACGCCTTAAAACTGACAATCACCCCCCGCCCATTCCTTCTTCGACCGCAACTACCAAGAGGCCCTTCTTCACTCGACCAAAGAGTGTAGATACCATGGTCAACGTTACCTACGACCAGTGTACGTCTTTGCTCTCTGCCTCGTCCACAACATAGCCATCTCACTCTCTGTATCACACAGCCGGATCGCTCGTGTGGTTCGACCCCGACTCGGGGGAGAATGTCGTCTACAACTTGGGCGACATCGCATGGGTCCTCGCATCCACCGCTCTCGTCTGGATCATGATTCCAGGCGTCGGTTTTTTCTACTCTGGATTACTACGCAGAAAGAACGCACTCTCCATGATATGGCTCTCCGTCATGGTCCTCGCCGTCGTCTCCTTCCAATGGTTCTTCTGGGGATTCTCCCTTGCTTTCAGTGAGACTGGCAGCGCATATATTGGAGATCTCAGTGAGTTCTTCGTTTGTATCTCCTTGTCGCGACTGCTTATGACAATTTATACTCCAGAATACTTTGGTCTCAAGGGTGTCCTCGAAAAGCCCTCCATCGGCAGTACCCGCATTCCCTCCATCGCATTCTGTGTCTTCCAGCTCATGTTCGCCGCCATTACCCCCATGATCGCTCTCGGTGGCATTGCCGAACGCGCACGTCTCGGCCCCACCATTGTCTTCACCTTTGTCTGGTCCACAATCGTGTACGACCCCATCGCCTGTTGGACATGGAACTCCAACGGCTGGTCCTTCGTTCTCGGTGGCCTCGACTTTGCAGGCGGAACACCCGTCCATATCTCGTCAGGTACCGCTGCACTCGCTCTCTCCGTCTACCTCGGCAAGCGTCGCGGATACGGCACAGAGCGTCTTGCTTACAAGCCCAACAACACGTCCTATGTCATCCTGGGCACCGTCTTCCTATGGTTCGGCTGGTTTGGTTTCAACGGCGGATCCGCACTCTCTGCCAACTTGCGTGCCGTCCAGGCATGCATCGTCACCAACTTGGCTGCTTCCGTCGGCGGCCTCACTTGGATGTTCTGGGTATGCTTTTCTGTATTTCTCTTTTTTTGCTTTGTCGTTCTCACACTCTGTCACCCTTGTAGGACTGGCGTCTCGAGCGTAAGTGGTCCGCAGTCGGATTTTGCTCAGGTGCCATCTCAGGCCTTGTTGCCATCACCCCTGCCTCTGGTTTCGTCGGCTCTCGTAAGTGTCTTTATCAGCAGCATGTGTCAATCCTGTTCCTGACCATCATGACAAACCCCCGTGTATAACAGCCGCTGCCGTCCTATTTGGTTTCATGGCAGGCACGGTCTGCAACTTTGCCACGCAGCTCAAGTTCCTGCTCAAATACGACGACTGTCTCGATGTACGTATCCCCTTTTCAAGTTTCCCCGCTGACACTCTTATCTCACACTCCCAATCTCCTCCCTTTCGCATATTTAGATCTTTGCCTCCCACGCCATTGGCGGCATCGTCGGCAACGTCCTCACGGGACTCTTCGCCCAAGCCTCTGTCGCCGGGTTCGACGGGATCACCGTCATCCCCGGCGGCTGGCTCGACCACCACTACATCCAACTCGGCTACCAAATCGCAGACTCCGTCTCTGGTCTCTCCTACTCGTTCGTCATGACCACTATCATCCTCTGGATCATGCACTACATCCCTGGCTGCCGCATGCGCTGCGACGAAGAGACAGAGATACTCGGTGTGGACGACGCGGAGATGGGCGAGTTTGCGTATGATTATGTCGGGATCGAGGCGTCGCATGGGCATGGGTTCCACGATGATACGCATAGTCACGGGGACGTGCCGATGACGACGGGAGGGAGGGAGCCGCATCATGTGCATAGTCAGGTTGCGACGCCTAATAAGGACAGCGGGAGTGATGTGGAGAAGGTTAGTGAGGGCGCGACTCATTAAAGGAGCGGTTGGTGGTGCTCTTTTTTCTGGATTGGGCTCTTTTTGGTTTTTGGAGAGTTTATGATAGTTAGATCTGTGCTTTATTTTGTGTGTGTTGTATCTCGGCCCCCCTACGCTTTGGTCTTATGGAAATAAGTATATAAACCCTACTGAACAACTTCAAGACAATCGCTTGTAGGGGATTTGAAGGTACGCATTCGTCTCGTATCTAAGGATTCTCGCGTGTACTCGGTAGCTCATTGACTAGGGATACATGGCAAGCTAAGTATAGTGACACACTCAACGATGAGATATGAGTGAGTGCGTCTCCGTATGACTAAGGGTCAGTGCAGTCAAGAAAGACCTTCAGGCCTTGCAAGCACAGCTTATTTTCAGTCACTCACCGCCCTCAGCTCAATAGTCTCATGAAGCTAAGCTCGAGCGTACAAACTCATTACTCTTCTCATCCCACCGTGCAGTCCGTCCACAATGTCCAATCTCACAACGCAGAGATATGATCTACGCAAAGACACTGTCTCATCAAGGTTGACATGTTATCAGCTCGCCATGATGCCGATCGCCTTTCCAGCTTGGGCTCAACTGGCGACGAACTTCAAGATGGAAGACTGAATTCGTGCCACTGCGTCCGAGGGTATCCCGCCAACCACAGGCTCACCCAAACCTGCCGGGGTTGAGATACGCAACATAATGAATTTCTGATAATCCGTCCACGCCTGAACCGTCGTTACCGGAACAGTCAGTTTCCGGCTCAAGTGGTGTGGCGGCCTCGATGACGGATATATGGGCGGGAGACTCGCCTCCGACAGACATTAGCTTATGGAAAGGGGGAGGGGGAGGGGCATCCGGTGAGCAGGGCAAAAGTGACAAGAAGGATGACATTCGCAGACTGGTTGTCTTTGGAATATCCATCGATCTCACTATGGCCTGCGTAGAGAATATAGCAATAGAGATAGACATGAAGGGTTTTTTCGTGAGCTGTGGAGAAAAACGAAATGGCCTTGTCCCAGCTGATACAGAGCACAAGACTCCCGCGTCTCTCCATCCCACCTTTACCCAGCGTCGCTGTCACCTCTGTGCTTGTATCCTCATCTCTCCTGCAGACTTTGACCCCAACGAGTGAAGAGGATAAGAAAGAGGAGAAGGTACGAATATCGGTGGTAGAGAGCGGTAACATTTTTCAGCAACGTGAAACCCACGAAGGCTGGGAAGTAATGTGAAAGCTCGAGGGCATTCCCTGTCGATGGTCCGTTCATTGCAAGGTCCAGATCGGAAGCCTCCCCAAAGCAGGAAATAGTGAGTTTCTGTGTGTGTTGAGACAAGAGAGAAAAGACCCGCCGCCTTACAGGAGGATAGAGTGAGGAAAGGAAATCTACCTGTGCTCGCAGCCCAGGGGACCACGTGAACGGCGATGTCTGTCTCGTTCCAGCCCCCTAAATTGTCCGAATCGCTCTCCAGAAACGGTGTTTATCAGAGAGTACTGAAACCAGAGATATAATGTGAGAGGATGAGCAACGAGACCGAGAGAACGGGAAAGGCTGCGAAAGAATGGGTTATTCCCAGCGCAATCACTGCCATTGTTTAGCACGTACGGCGCATGTAGACAGCCACTGCGAGTCAGCCGGCAGAGCCTCCAAGCTGGGGGCGAGTGCGTGTATCAAAGAGCGAACGATGAGTGGTTTCGCGAAGGGGTTCGTAGATCGCAAGGGGTTTCAGCTGCTGACAGACCCTCTTGCGTGTCAGCCCCCGCGAAGGCCCATGTGTGGGAACGCATCTAGTTCGACCGTGTCCTTCCCTCCTGTGCTTCCGTTGCAACCCTACCATGGTCCTTCTCATCGAATGGTGGCTCCACCCTACTCAAGTCACAGCTCGACCATCCCGACCCGCAAGGCTATCCATCTTCAAGCATGCTCAAGCCAGCCTTCCACAGTATGCCCAAGTAGTGACGACGCCGATTCGTGATTGTGAATTGATTTACAGTGCAGAAGATTGCATGGCAGGTGCCAGTGGAGGTTGAGGGAAGTGGTTCCAGCCTGAGATCATCGGGAAGCTGCGTATTGCCCTCTTGGTATTTGTCATTCCCACGGTCAACTTCAAAGACTCTCACGCATGAATCCCACAGTTACTTGACGGGAAGGGAGCACCGAAGGAGCTGAGCCCGGGTAATTTAGTACATCCTCGACAC